>PVKA01047459.1:0-14321 GCA_004027165.1 Ctenomys sociabilis | reverse complement strand
GGAATGGTTGAAAAAGATGTGGTATTTCTATATAATGGAGTATTACTCAGCTATTAAGAATGATAAGTTTGAAGCATTTATACTGAAGTGGATGCCACTTGAACATATCCTCATAAGTGAAATAAACCAGACACACATGTGTAAATATCGTATAGTCTCCCTAGTATAACAAGCGAAAAGCAGAAATACAAAAGGAAATGTACAACAAGTAAAATCAATTGAGTCAGATAAGGCAAAATGAATGGCATATGCTACAGGGTACTAATCAGCTTTTCTTCTGGATGGTTAACAACCTAAGATCACAAGTCAGAGTTGGAGAAATAGAAGAGCCACAAGGCCAGCCAACATTTTGGCCCTAGCTTTTCAAGGTCAGCGAAGACTCAGGACATAGGAGAACCTGTACTGCAATATCATGAGACTCAGGTGAGCTCCAAATTTTCTGAGCAAGGAGATTGTGGAGCCACGGAGGAAAGAGATTGAAGTTCTATAGTGTGCCTGGGGAGAGTCACATGAAGAGAAAACTTTCTCTCCACCTCTCACAGAGAGCAATCTGGTCAAGCACCGGCCGTGACTCATCCACATGGATGACACAGACAAAGGAACTACAGAATAATGTACAGGACTACAAGATAAACCCTGAGAAGACTTCAATGACCACATAGGAAATATAAAGTTCATGTGTTGGTATATGAGTTTTGATCTACCTAGGTCTTAACCATCCAGCAGAAAAGTATAAAAGTATAAAAATGAAGTATACATCGTGAGCCCATAATATTAAGCTGAGCTGTAAATGGATATGGTCGACAATTTCTTTGAATAACTCACTATGGTTGCAGAATGCTGGACTGTGTTGGATTGTGGTGTCGAGTTCAAGCACCTAAGGTTGTTGAATGTCAATGGAGTGCCCACTTTTGACAGGTGTAGACAAAGGAAGGGTTGTAGAAAGAAAAAATCATGATGTGTGTGTATAGACAGTACATTTGGGATAGATAACGCTGTGCTTCTACATAATTCTATGAGAGGCAAGATCTGCACTAATGGTGGTTGGACAGGATATTATGTCGGCTTTTAGTGCTATGGTCATCCACTAGGTAAATAATTATTGAATTTTTGATATAATTCAGCTATAAAAAAAAGATAAGTAAGCAACTATACTCTTAATTCACTGATAATACATATCTGCTAAAATAATACCTGTAAATATAATATCATGTATTCACTTTATACAATACCAAAACGTTATGAAAACAGTTTGCAATGTATTAATTCATCGACTCTGTATGGTTAAGGTGTCTTGAAACTGTCTGATTGACATTTGTATTTTAATAAAATAAAAATAAATGGAAAAAAAAATACATAGAAGAGCTTAGGAAATCAGTGTAATTCCTGAGTGTCTAATGTAGAAAAGAAATAGAATACAAGAAACGAATACAAATAGAAATCTATGTGATTAAAATTCATTGAGAATATATGCAAGACCCAGCCTGAACCCAGGCCTGGCACGTGTGTGAGAGAGTGACCACACTCACCTATGCCCATTGGCTCTCTCAGAACCCAGCTCAGGACCAGGACCTTGTGAGTGACAACTGTACTCTGTACAGGTTCACTGTTCCCGCTGTACTCTGGGAACAGGTTCCTCCAGAACCAGACAACCCCAGGACTGACTTGTGAGTGAGAAATTCCACTGCACTCTTGGGACCCCTCCAGACCCAGTCCAAACCCAGGCCCAGTGCGTGTGTGGCAGAGATTCTGTGCTCCACTGCACATCCTGAAGCCCTCCGGATGCAGCGCATGCTCAGTCCTTCTGTTCTGCTCCTTGGACCCCTCCAGACCCAGCCCAGGTATGGCATACAGACTTTGGGTAAAACTCTGCAGCTGAAGTTCTACAGAGAGGCTAGGGGTCAGCACCACCCAGTTAATGCAGGAGCAGAATATCTTGCCAGAGGGTCAAAACAGGTTTACTTCCAAGGACTGCAGTAGGAAGAAGCTCAGTGCAACAGCCACACTCAAGCCAGGCACAGCTGAGTGAACTCAAATTTCTTGGACCTACACCAGTATTTCAGCAGGTGCTAAGGTTATAACTGCACCAAAGACCCACACCAAAGGTCAGAGGACAGTGCTATACAAAATGACAAAGAGAAGGAGGAAAATGCAAACTCAGGCCCTGCCCACCCAGAACAACTGCAGAAGAAATAGAAATCTATGTGATTCTATAGAAACTAGTACAGAAGAAATTGGGAATCACACAGCTGAAATGTCTGAATCAATAGCATCTGAAGTAAAGAAACAACTTCAGAAAGCTAAAGAGGAAATCAGATCATAAATAACCTCTGAAAATAAAAATCTCTGAATTAATAGCATCTCAAGTAAGAATCAAATGCAAAAACATATAGAGGAAATCAATTGAGAAATAATGTCCGAAGTAAAAAAAGTAAGGATAGCTGTAATGAAAGAATTAATAACTGCTTCAAAACATGACAGATTAAAAAAAAACAGAGGAGATTAGAAAAGCAATGGAATCCTTGATAAGTAATGTAGGAAAGAAATAGATCACATGAATCTGAGTCAATGAGATATGGAGAAACTTAAAATCTCAATCACAAGCTTAGAAAAACAGTTGAGTGAAAATGAAGATAAGAGTTTCAGACCTCGAAGACAACACCACAGCTGGTGAAGAGGTAAGAAAAGATCTCTTAAAAACAACTGGATGCAGAAAAATAATTCATCACCTGCAAGATGATGCAAAGATGAACACAGGAAGACTAATAGGTATCAATGAGAAAGAAGGCATCAATACAAATGATATAAAAAGAATATGTGCAAAAGTAATAGCAGAAAGCTTCCCAAATATGGGGGAGGGGAAATCTGACATTGAGAACTCCAAATAACACAGAACTCCAAATAACATCAACCCAATAAAATCACACCCAGACATATACTAGTCAAGATCCCACAAATACAGCACAAGAACAACATACTAAAAGCCACTAGAGAAAAAACACAGATCATATTTAAAGAAAAACACTTCAGAATAACAGCTGAATTCTCTTCACAAATCATGAAGACAAGAAGAGCATGGAACAGAGTACTTCAAGTCCTCTATGAAAACAAATTCCACCCCATACTACTATACCCTGCAAAAGTCTCTTTCAAGTTTGATGGAGAAGTGAAATACTACCATAACAAAGAACAATTAAAGAATTTCATGGTGACAAAGCCACAGACTACTAAAAGACATTTTAAAGAGGGACCAAAATGATCAGAACTCCATGAATAAGAACAGAAGGAAGACACTAAATAGGGCTAACAATTAAACACAAGAGACAAAGGAATAAACAGTAAGTAAATAACATTTCAATCATACATCCATACATCTCAATTATACCCATCATTGTAAATGGACTCAATTCACCAATCAATATAAATAGATTAGCACAATGGATTAGGAAACAAAATCCAACAATATGCTGTATACAAGCATAACTCAAAAGGACATTCATAGGCTCAAAGTCAAAAGATGGAAAACAATACTACATGCCCCAGCATCTCAGAAAAAAATCAGGAGTAGCAATTCTGTTCTCAGACAGTCTCAATTTCAAACCAAGAATGATCAAATGACACAAAGAAGGCCACTATATATTGGTCAGAGGAAAAATTCAAGAGCAAGAGGAAACACTCATAAATATGTACACACCAAACACAGGAGCACCCAACTATATAAGACAAATTCTAATGGACATGAAAAATCTAATATCCAAGACCACAGTATTAACAAGAGACCTTAACACCCCCTTATCCCTAAAAGATAGGTCAACCAGACAAAAAATTAGCAAAAAAAAGTAGTAGAACTAAACCAGAGTTTGTAACAAATGGACTTAGTATACATATACAGAGTATTCCACCCAACCACAGATGAATCCACATTTTTTACAGCTACACATGGGTCACTTTCTAAAATAGACCACATACTAGTCCAAGAGCATGCTTAAGTATATGCAAGAAAACAGAAATTATCCCACACGTATTATCTGACCACAGTGCAATGAAACTTGAAATAAACAGAAAAAAACAATAAATATCTGGAAATTAAACAATACCCTACTTAGCAATCAATGGGTCACAGATGAAATCAAACAAGAAACTGAACAATATCTACAATTCAATGAAAATACAAGCACAACTTAACAGAATTTATGGGATGTGAAGAAAGCAGTTCTTAGAGGGAAAATCATAGCTATGAACTCACACATCAGGAAAACAGAAAGGGAACAAATTAACACCCTAATGTTGCACCTCCGACAACTAGAAAAAGAAGAGCAAACGTAAGCCAGAGCGCAAAGTTGGGAAGAAATCATAAAGATTAGAGCAGAAATTAATTCAATCAAGATAAAAAAAAATACTTCAAAGAATTAACAAATCAAAAACTAGTTCTTTGAAAGATTAAATAAAATTGATAAATGCTTAGCTAATCTCATCAAAAGGGGAAAGAAAAAATTCAAATACAAGCAATAAGGTATGAAAAGGGTGTAATTACCACAGGCCCAGTGGTGACTCAGATAATTGTAAATAGATACCTTGAAAATCTTTACTCTCACAAAATAGAAGACACAGAAGAAATGGACCAATTCCTAGAAAGGTACAAATTACCAAAACTGAATCATGAAGATGTAGCAACTCTCAAAAACCCAATAACATCCAATAAAATATGAATTGTAATAAAAGACATACCAACAAATAAAAGTCCAGGTCCTGACAGAGTCTCAGCTGAATACTACAAGAAATTTACTCCTCAAACACTTTAATGAAATTGAAAAGGAGGCTATCCTCTCAAAATTGTTCCTGGAAGCAAGTATTTTTTTAATTAATTTATTGAGAAACAGCAATGAGACAGTTTCAAAAGCAAATAATAGGACAGTTTCAATAATTAATACATTGATATTGTTATCTTCTTATTGGTTACTCATAGTACAGGATGCAGACATGATATCCTGTTCAAATACTATTAGTACAAATCTTTCTTCTTGTTGAATTAAGAGAAAGTAGCTGTGTAGCTATCCTAACTATTTTGTATATACAAATACAAAACGGTCCTTCCTTTGTATCCTTTTTTGTTTAGCTTTGTTAGAGATGGGTATTCCATTGCCATTTAAATATTGTAGGTGCATGAATTCAGCAAAATAATCCAGTGTAGTCCAGTAGTCCATAATAGTAGTATATCTAATTGCTATTTGTTTCTCAATAAAATTAATAAAAATAAAATAAAATAAAGAAATATTTGTGCCTACCTGTAAATACAGTAAACACCACTGAATTTTATTCTTTAAACGAGCTTGTTTTATAATGTAGGAATTATATTTCTACAAAGCTGCTAAATAGATATACATTATCATTGTTTCTTCATTCCCTATGATTGATTTAGAAAATTACAAAAAAATAATAAAACAACATAAATTTTTTTCATCAAGTTGGGAGGCCACAGTTTGAAATAAGGTTTTGTGGAACTGAAGTGATGTTTGGGTAAAAATGTGCTCTCCCTGGAGGCTTTCAGGGAAATCACTTTCTTTACCTTTTCCAAGTGTCTGGCTACATATTCTTCATTTTTAGATACTCACTCCAGCTTCAAAATGTGTCACTCTGATCCTTTTTTTCGCTTTTATGAGAACCTTTGCAATGATACTGAGTACACCCAGATAACTCAGGGTAATCACCCAACCTCCCAAATCTGTAACATCATTACAAAAGTCTCTTGTGGCAAATAAAGTAAAATCTACATCTAGGAATGAGGATGTAGACATCTTTTGGAGAGTATTACTGAATACTACCACCTCTTGTAAGAAAACTACAAATAAAATGGGCATTCATTAAAAAAAGAAAAAAACCTACAAATTGTCATTTATGTTCCACTTAAAATTCTCTCAGTAGCAGCAGCCTTAGCACATATTTTGGAGATAGATGGGATAAAGAGAAATTATGGCTCCCTTAGCTGCTTAGAAAAGAACTGTGTGGTGCAGGGGAAATAGTGCAATGGAATAAGTGCTTGACTGGCAAGTGCAAGATTCTGAGTTTGAGGCCTGGTACCACAAAAGAAAGTGCTTTGTTTGTGAGGGCCAGATAGCTCAGCAGACTAAAGCACCTGCTTAGGCAAATGCTAGTGACCATCGTTCGATCCCCATGCCATGCCAGCCCCACCCCAGGATGCGCTGAGATGATGACTGAGACTCGACATGGTGGTTTATGCCTATAATCCCAGCACTTGAGAAGCTGAAAACAGGAAGATAAGGATGAGTCTGAGCTGCATAGTGAGAACCTATAGACCTTGTACTAAATACATAAAGTTTTTGTTGAAAAGGAAAAAGAAAGGGAAGAGAAAGAAAAAGTGGCCAGCTGGTACAATAGCACTTCATAAGGATGAGCAAAGCCTCTCCTGACCCCATTCCCCAAGCACCAGTCAGTCATTTCCCTCACAGTAGTCTTCAGAGTCTCTGGAAAGATTGAGGAAGGCAAATTCCAGGCCGCAAACAGAGCATGTTACAGAAACTCTGGGTCTATGGTTTGTCTCTAGATGTCCCCCAAGCCCTCATGAAATCACCAGGCAGGTCTCCTGAGTTTTATCGAAGTGTTCTTTGAAAGACTGAACAAAACTGATAAACTCCTAGACAATTTTATTGAAAATAGGAAATAAAAGACAAATTCAAGCAACTAGGAATGAAAAAGATGAAATCAGAATGGATCCCAAGAAAATGCAAAATATCATCAATATTGACATAGATAAAAGGAAAGATTTCATGTTCAAAATGTCAAGCACATAAGAAATAATACTAATAATCAGTAACCAAGATCTCATTCAATCGAAAAAGCTTTTGCAGGGCCAGGAAGATAGCTCAGTAAATTAAGCACCTGCCTGGCCACACATGAAGTTCTGAGTTCAATCTCTGGTACCAGAAAAAAAGTTCCTGCACATGAAATCACCAACATAACAAAAGGACAACACAGAGTAGGAAAAAATTTTAGCCAATTATCCTTCAGGCAAAAGGCTTCTATCTACAACATAAAAAGAATTTTATTTTTTTATTTAATTTTATTTTGAAAAGTAAAAACAAAGCAAAAACAAAACTCAGAAACAAAGAAAGATACAGGGCAACATACAGCAGTACATATATTACAGATTTTCAAACTAAGAATAGCTGATTAACAATGGTTGATAATTATCTATTTTATCATCAGATCTGTTGCTCAGATAGGAGGTATTGTTACATAAGATTGGACATAAGGTTGGATATTACCATTGGCTTTCAATAAACTTTAAATTTTTGTCCTCATCTCTTTTTTTTTACATTTTTTGAAGTTTTTTTTAAAGAGAGTATAGTAATTATTGATATGAAATTAGAAACAGTACACATTTAAGAGACATAGATGTCAGGATACAAGACTGGTTTATGTACTACACACTGCTGTCCTCAGTGTAGTTGCTTAGATCACAGCTATGAGCATACAGTTACTCAAGGTGAAAATTCTACACATTATCTGCTATTTTCAAAAGGCTGATGGAGATTTTCAGTACAGTCACCTCAGGTATCCTGTATATATACTTGCATGTTTTTCCTTTACCTTTTCCTTAACTTTTCTCTTTTCTCTCCTCGTGTTGTTTAATCCTTAAGTTCTGTTTCTTTTAGTTTCACTATATCTGTTATGTTTCATGTTATATAAAAATATCACATCTTTTTCATCCATTCCTCAGGCAATAGACATTTTGCTTACTTTCAATATCTGGCTATGACAAATTGTGCTGTTATAAATGTGGGAGTACATGTATTGTGAAAACATGTTTTCAGTTCTTCTGAGAAAATTACCAGAAGGGGGACAGCTGGATTGAATGGGATCTCCAGTCCTAATTTTTTGAGGACTTTTCACACTGATTTCCATAGTGGTTGTAACAGTCTACATTCCCACCAACAGTAGACTCCTTTCTCATTGATGACTATTAGTCTCACTTTGTTCATCTTTGCATCATATTTCAGATGGTGAATTATTTTTTCCTGCATCCTGGTTATTTTTAAGAGATCTTTTCTTACCTTTTCACTAGCTGTAATGATGTCTTCAAGATCTGAAACTCTATCTTCACCTTCACTCAAATGGTTTTACAAGCTTATGATTGAGATTTTAAGTTCCTCTATATCATTTTGACTCTGCTTCATTTGAAGCATTTCCAAAGAAGGACTCAATTATTTTTTCCAGTCTCCTCTATTTTTTAAATCAATGTCTTCTTGAGAAGCAGTTATTAATTCTTTCATTATAATTATCCTCTCTTTTTTCACTTCAGAGATTATTTCTGATCTGATTTGTTCTGTATGTTTCTGCAGTTGATTCTTTACTTCAGATGCTATTAATTCAGATATTTCAGCTGTGTGATTCCCAACTTCTTCTGTGATAGTTTCTTTTGCATTTGTTGTGTGTGGGCTCAGGGCCTGAGATTGCAGTTTGCTGCTTCTCTTTGTCATTTTGTATAGCACTGTACTCTGACATTTGGTGTAGAGCTATGGTTCAGTTATAATCTTAGCATATACTAAAATTCTTACCCAAGACAGATTATATGATAAAGGCAGTTAGTTTCATATTTACAGAACTACAATAAGGTACACTAATAATGTGTACTGATATTTAGAAGCTGTCAAGCTTTTGTAACTAATGGTTTTATATTTTAGACAGTAAGAGCAATCATTATGTCTACATAGCTAAGGAGATATTAACTTGGGAATTTGTATTTGTTAGTTCTGCTAACTTCAGTCTAATCACCTCCCCTTGATCTACCTGGTGATTTCCAGGCAGGCTAGTTTACCCTGGTTACCTTTTGCACCCTCTCTCTGTCAAAAGAGAAAGAGGGAGGATGCTTTTATAGATTTGGGTCTAGCATAGTGTCTCAGCTTAGCAGGTCCAGATCTATGAAGTTTGAATTCATCCAGTTGTGCCTGCCTTGGGTCTGACTGTTATGCTCAGCTTCTTTTTGCTACAGCCCTTGAAACTGAACCTGCTGTGCACCTCTGGCAAGATGTTCTACTACTGGATCAGCTGGGTGGTTCTCCCCCGTAGCCTGTCTGTAGGGACTTCAGCTGGAGAGTTTCACACCTGGCCTATATGCCAGGCCTGGGCTGGGTCTGGAGGGATCCAGAGAGCAGGATATAAAGGTTTTGCTCACAAGTGGGCCTAGGCTGGGTCCAGAGAGATCCAGCAGGCAAAGGGGAGCTCGGAAGTTCCACACACAGGCCGAGCATGGGCTTGCATGTATCTGGAAGGATCCTGAGAGCATGGAGGAAGTTCTCACTCACAAACAGGGCTTGGGCTGGTTCTGGAGGGATGCAGAGGTGTCTAGAGATCAAGACTGAAGTTCTCACTCACACGCCAGTCTTGGGCTGGGTCCATAGGAATTCATGGGGCACATGGGAATGTGGAAGCTCTCTCACACACTTGTAGGGCCTGAGCCCACCAACAGCAGAGAAGTGTTCCTTTTCCCCTATAGCCTTTCCAGCATGTATTATTAGTTGAATTATTTATGATAGCCATTCTTTCTGGAGTGAGATGGCATCTCCAATGGCCAATGATGTGGAACATATTTTCATATATTTATTTGCCTCTTCTATTTCTTCCTCTCAGAACTGTGTATCCACTTCAGATGCCCATTCTCAGATTGGGTCTTTGAATTTAGGGCCCCAGTTTTTTTTAGTTCTTTGAATATTTTAGATAGAAGTCTTTGGTCTGAGTGATTGTTCATTAAGATTTTTTTCCAAATTTATGGGTTGTCTTTTCACTTTGTTGGCAATTTCTTTTGACATGCAGAAATTTCTCAATAAGAGGAATCCCAGTTGTTGATTTTTTGAAATATTTTACATGCAGTTTGATTTTTGTTTATGAACTGTTACCTACACTATGTTTTCAAGATTTCCACCTACTTCTTTTTACAAGAGATTTAGTGTTTCTTGTTTAATTTTTACATCATTAGTCCATTTTGACTTTAGTTTAATGCATGGTGATAAACCTGGGTCCAGCCTTAATTTTTGGCATGTGAAGAGCCAGTTTTCCCAGCACCAATTGTTAATGAGGCTATCTTTCTTCCAATGAACATATTTAGCTCCTTCGTCAAAGATAACATGGCTGGGGATGTCTGTAGTTGTATCTGCATTTTCTAATCTAGTCTGTTGATCCTCATGTCTGTTCTTTGCCAGTCCCATAATACTTTTACCACAGTAGCTTTGTAATATAATTTCAACTCAGGGTTTGTAATGCCTTCTGCTTTGCCTTTGTTGTTCTTGATTGGCTTTGCTACTCTAGGTATTTTCTGTTTCCAAATAAATTTTAGGAATATTTTCTCTAGATATGTAAGATATTCTGGTGCTATTTTGATAGGGATTGCATTAAATCTGTACAGCAATTTTGGGAAGGAACATTGCCTTTCTCACAATGTTGGTTCTGCCTATTCAGGAAAAACGAATAACTTTCCATTTTCTGAAATCCTCTACAATCTCTTTTTTAAGAGTACTGTAATTTTCATTTTATAGATCTTTCACTTCCTTAGTTAGATTAATTCCTAGGTATTTCATTTTTGGGGGGATTCAATCCTGAAGGGTGTTATTTCTCCCAGTGTGTTTGTTATCTATGTAGAGGAATGCTGTCAATTTTGGGTAATGACTTTGTAACCTGTTATGATACTGAATTTTTTTTATTAATTCCAGGAGTTTCATGGTGGAGTATTTTGGGTCTTCCAGTAGAGTATCACGTCTTTGACAAACAATGAAATTTTAATTTCTTCTTTACCTACTCTTAATCCTTTTATTTCTCTCTCTTATCTAATGGTTCTGGCTAATGTTTTCAAAATTATATTGAATAGGAGTTGTGATAGAGAACATCCTCATCTTGTATCTCACTTGAGAGTAAAAGAGTTGCACCTAACCACAGAGTCAGCCAAGAAAGAGATCGAGAACAACACATTCATGTTCCTTGTGGTTGTCAAAGCCAATAAGCACTAAATCAAACAAGCTGTGAAGAAGATCTATGACATCAGCGTTGCCAAAATCAATACACTAATCAGGCCTGATGGAGAGAAGAAGGCATATATTCAACTGGCTCCCAATTATGATGCATTGGATGTTGCCAACAAAATTTGGGTCTTCTAAACTGGGCCCAGCTGGCTAATTCTAAACATACACTTTTTTTTCTCGGTTTAAAGAAAAAAGTTTCAGTTTTTCCCTATTTAGAATTATTTTGGCTGCTGCAAATGTCTCAATAGCTGTTCAAAAGATATCAAATCAATGATATGTGCTGTGCTGAGGTCCCCTGTACCCTACCATTAGTCATTTTTATAGGAAGTCATTACTATCTACTTGATACAAATCTTTGTATTAATAATTATGCTGTTGTGATTATTTGGCTTATATATAGTTTTAATAGTTTCTTTGGCCTTGTCTCTTCTAGACTCAAAACTATACATCTGCGCAAGATGAAAATACCTGGTGTCTATTGAGGGACATTAGGTAGAACTTCTGGAGAGTATCTCTGGCTGCCAGTTCACAACTACTCCCCTTTCAGCCTGAAGAAGCCAGAGTTGTCATCATCCATGGCTCCCTCATGGCAGTTCAGGTTATTTCTTCAGAAGGGGGAATGCTGTAGGCAGCTGAATTTGATAGCAATATTATAGGCAGTAAGACAGGACCAGGCCCTCAAGGAGACAATATGGAAGACAAGGTGGCCTTGTCACATGAAAGATATAGATACTCCCATAGGCCATACCTCAAGAAAAAAGAGGAAACAAATACAGCTACATACTTCCCTAGAGATGGACATCAAAGATTGATATTTCAAATAGGTATCAATCACCTTGAAAGAGCCCAAATGAGTCACTAACCCAACCCTCAATAGGAAGACACACTGTCCTGTGATCAAGTCTGTCTGTTACATGACTCACTTCCCCATTTAGTCCTGGACTTAATCAATATTACCTGAGCAATGGCACTTGTAATCTCATTGGATGACCATAGCTTTATCCCACCTCATGCCCACCTAAGTGAGTTCCCATCTCTTCTCCACCACCTTAGACATGCCTTGCCACGTGGTTTTCCTCTATAAAAGTCCCTGGAAAAGACAGCTTCCTGGTAACCACCTGCTCAAGAGGCCTTTCCTGACCCTCTCTCAGACAAGAGCTTTCTTTTTCTCTATATATTCTTCTCATAAATAAAAGAATTATTTTGGCTTTTGGATTGTCATAGATGGCATTTATTAACCGATTGAGGTAGAGATCAAATATTTCAATTTCTGTACAGTTTTGAACATGAATGAGTGTTGTACTTTGTCAAATTCTTTCTCTGCATCAATTGAGATAATCTTCTGCTTTCAGTTTGGATGCATTGATATACTGTATTATGGTTATACATTTATTTATGTTGAACCATCCTGACATCCCTGGGATGAACCCAATCTAGTTATGCTGTATAACCTTCTTGATGATTTCATGTATTCTACTACCTAGGATTTTATTGAGGACTTTTGCACCTATCTTCATGAGGGATATACTCTGGTTTCTCTTCAGATTGTATAAATCTTTCGCCTTTTACTATCTTCATGAGAGAGATTGGCCTATAGCTCTCTGTTTTCATTGTATCTTTCTCTGATTTTGGTATTAGTATAATACTTCCCTCCAGGAATGATTTTGGGAAAATTTATACCTTTTCAATATCATAGAAAGTGTGTGAGGAGTATTAGGATATTTTCCTTAAATTTCTTATAGAAATTTATATAATTCAACTGTGAATCCAACAGGACCTGACTTTTTTTCTCAGTAAGTTATTTTTTACATTTTGTATTTCATTGGCTGATAATGGGCTATTCACAGTTTTTATATCTTCTTGATTCAGTTTTGGTAATTTGTCCCTTTCTAGGTACTTGTCCTTTCTTCTGTGTCTTCTACTCTTTGAGAGTAAAGATTTTCATTTACTTTTTATTAATATTATTGAGAAAGAAATAGCAATGACACAGTTTAAAAACAGGTTAGTAGGAGAGTTACAATAATTAATACAACATACTGTTGTCTTCATAGTAGTTATACTTAGTACAACATGAAAATATGATATCATGTCAAAACACTATTGGTAAAGACTTCTTCATCGCACCTGGTGCCAGGTGGCAGCGATTTCGGTGATGAGCTCCCAGAAAGGCAATGTGGCTCGTTCCAGGCCTCAGAAGCACCAGAATTCGTTTAGCTTCAAAAATGACAAGTTTGATAAGAGTATTCAGACCAAGAAAATTAATGCAAAACTGCATGATGGAGTATGTCAGCATTGTAAAGAAGTTCTTGAGTGGTGGGTAAAATACAGCAAATATAAACCATTATCAAAGCCTAAAAAGTGCGTTAAATGTTTACAGAAGACTGTGAAAGATTCTTACCACATAATGTATAGACCATGTGCCTGTGCACTGGAAGTTTGTGCAAAATGTGGAAAGAAAGAAGACATTGTTGTTCCATTTAACAATGAACCAGAACATAGTAAAAACAATCAAAGATCCAATCATAGAAGAAGCTGCAAGAGGAATGAAGAAAGTGATGATGACTTAGATTTTGACATTGATTTAGATGACACAGATGATAATCAAGTGGATTAATCGAATCATTTTAGGAATATAAAATTTTTATCACCTTTTTTGCCTTTGATGGTGTCACAAAAAATACTGTGAAATCCCAGTTAGGAAATCAGAAAAAGCTGTAGAAAATAGCAAAAGCTACATGAACATAAATTAGGCATTATTGCGTAACTAAAACTTTTATCCCAATTATCCTAGACAAAGTTTTAAGTTGCATATATAAGATACCTGCTAAAAACAAGATAAAGGGGCCAGGGAGATAGATCAGTAGAATAAGCACTTGCCTGGCAAACCCAAGGGCCTGAGTTCAATCCCCAGTTCCACCAAAAACAAACCAGATAAAATCGAAGTGTCATACTGCAGTTTGTGGAAGAATGTATCACCCAATACCAAACTTACTAAGATTCAGAATTGAACGGTGCTTGTGGAAGAACTATCTAGGGGCCCAAGGAGATAGCACAGGACAATAAGCGCCTGCCTGACAAGCGCAGGGTCCTCAGTTCAAACCCTAGTACTGCAAAAGAAAGTTAGAACTATGTAGGCCAGGCATGGTGGTGCACGCCTGATCCCAGCACTTGGGAGGCAGAGGCAGGATGGTTCTTGTGAGTTCAAGGCCAGCCTGAGCTACACAGGAGATAGTCTCAAAAACTAAAAGCTTTCTAATTAAAACTATTATAATTAGTCTTAAATTAATCCAT
>PVKA01047458.1:0-14321 GCA_004027165.1 Ctenomys sociabilis | reverse complement strand
TCCTCCTTCCTTTGCTCCTCCTTCTTCTCCTCCTGCTCTGCCTCTTCCTTCTCTTCCTCCTCCTCCTTTTCCTCTTCCTCCTCCTTCTTCCCTTCCTCCTTCTTCTCCTCCTTCTCCTGCACTGCCTCTTCCTCCTCCTCCTCCTCCTCCTTCTCCTTTTCCTCTGCCTCCTCTTCCTTCTCCCCTTCCTCCTTTCCTTCTCCTCGTCCTCCTGTGCACACAGCCAGGACCACACTGAATATCTGCCTCTTTGCTGTACTCAGAAAGATAGAGGCTCTGTTCTCCTGTTCTGTGTTGGGATGGATTCCTCCAGCCTGGACTTAGGAAGGCCCAGGATGCTCCTCTGAGATCTTGTTCATTTTTGGATCTTATAGTAGAACCCTGAACTCAGCATACAGAAGGGGGTCACAAATTTTTCAGCAGTAGGTGAATCATATGAGCTGCCTGAGGGAGCTATGAGAAACCAGACCAAGCTAGTGTCCACTTTGTAGTTGGAGAGAGCCACAAGTGCAACGTCACCACCAAACCTGGCTTCTCCGTGGACAACTATTCACACTATAGTGCATTCCCACTTCCCATGCTATGGTCCTGAGGAGTCAGGGCAGTAGAAGAATGCACAGCACATTTTTTTTCCTATCACCCGGGTAAACTTATTACTCCTCATAGTAAAACAATGATTGAAAAAGATATTTTAAACCACAACTTACTGGTAAAACCAGACTCACATAACAGTTCAAATTGGGTCAGTAAAAACTACTCCAGTGAGCCAGGATTGTTTTTTTTTTTTTTTTTTGTCTTTTTGAGACAGGGTCTCACTATGCAGTTCAGGCTGGCCTTAAGTTCACTTTGTAGCTCAGGCTGGTCTCGAACTCACAACAATCCTCCTGCCTCAGCCTCCCGAGTGCTGGGATTACAGGCATGCACCACCATGCCTGGCTGAGCCAGGATTGTTTAAAACACTTTTCTCCCCCATTCAACAGATCGTTATGGAGAATACCAATTTATGATGTACTTTGTTGGAAATTCTTGAGATATATAAGATCAAGTCCTTACAATGGCTACAGCTGCTAGCAAGCCAGGTGTGACATGCACTTGGGCTCCCCTCACAGCAGCTGGACACCCTATCCTTACAACCAGCAAACTCAGCCCAAAGAAATTAGGAGCTTGTTCAAAGTCAAAGAGCTAGCAGGATACGAGGTGCAGAATTCACATGCAGCTCTGGATGCTAATTCTGGTTCCCATTTCCCTGTGCTGCTTCTTGGTTTTAAGTAAGGATGTCTATCAGCCTGGCCTTGTCAGGAGGCAATAACCAGACCCTCTGTTTGGAACTGTTCACTAGATGCCACTTAGGTATGAATGAGTCTTCAGTGTCACGGACATACAAGTGCAGGAAACAATGACCACCAAGCTAAGGAAACAAACAGGATGTATTTCAGCTCTCAAAACTCAGAAATTTAGTGGAGGAACCCCCAGGGGCTGAAAGTGAAGCCCCTGAAGAGTGAGTAAGCGGTCGCTGCTTGCCGACGCTAGTGTCCTGAGCCCAAAGGATGCTGAGACCTGCCTGCGCACTAAGAAGCCCGGTACCTGTGTCCTGGAGGGTGATGTGGCAAAGCTGCTCTTGGAGAGTTTGAGACAACTGTACACTGGGTTTAGCTGCTACTGTGGGCCGACACGGCCAAGCTGAGGTGAAGAAGTGTTTCCAGTTGACATTCACAGGAACAGGAGACAAACAAGAAGGAGCAAGTCTCTGCTTCCCCCTTCAGTCTTGCAGCCTCCTTCTAGCATGCCTGTTGACAGAGCCTAAACTATTTGCCAGCTGGTAAAACAGATATGGCTTCCAGACCTAACTGCGGTATGCCAAAGCATAATGAAAACAAAAGGATGGCCACTGAACTGAAATGCAGCTACTCAATAACTGGCCCAGGAGGCCACATGTGGAGTAAGATACCGCACAACCTCTGCGAGCGCTGCACACGGGAGGAACTGCTTAACTGCTCCTCATAAGGCTGTCACTCTGGGGCTTGGACATCTTCAGGGACAAGAGCTCCATTCTCTTCACACCACCATCCTCAGACCCTTCCTGGTGACAGCACAAAGCACAGCCAGGGCTAAGTACGAAATGGCTCTGCTGCAAGGCTCTGTGTATTTTGCTACTGCAGCGGTTAGGTTTAGTTCTGACCTCCAGATGCTGTTGTGTGCTTTAGCCAGCTTCAGAAGTGAGACAGATAAGAGGGCGAGGGGTGTTTTTACTGGGAGCAAGGCAGGTTATCATGGTCCTTCCTAGGAGAAGACAGCATGAGGGTCAGTCAGGGCAAGGCTTTTCCAGCCCTGGCAGGAGCAAGCATCGCTTCCCTCTGGTGCTGTTTTCCCTCTGGCACGAAGTTCGGTCCTGCTTAGGGCTCTGGCCCCGTCGTGCCCCCCTGGTTCCTGCCCCTCCTTGGCATCTCACTGCTATAAGCCCTTGGAGCATGTGTGTTCTCCTGAATCATAGGCACAAACACTTCCATAATCATCACACTGTTCAGAGATCTGGACAGAGTCAGGGCCCAGAAGTTCCCGGGAAACCCCGTGGATACTGCGTGGGTTCCGCAGCCGCTGGGTCAGGGCTAGAAGGGATCTTGGGCGTCTCCTGACCCAAGGCCTTCATTTTGCAGTTAGGGAAGCTGAGACTCAGACGTAGACTGGAATCACCTTGCACAAGCTCTGCAGCTGGTTATCCGGGCCAGGCTGTGTCGCTCAACTCCCGCTCCCTTTTTCTGCTGGGCATGAGCCCTTCAGTAGAGCTTACTTGATATAAAACTTTTGTACATTGTCAGGGTCCTGAGTCGAGCTCAGCATCTTCTTTATAGAAAACATTTGGGCATTCTGGATTAGTTTCACTTTGAAGTTATATTTCATTTTACATAATGTGACAATATAATACTGTCTAATATACTACTATTTTGTTCTAAATAAGATAGATAAATAATGCACATTATGCATTAATAGTGAAAGAAATGAACATACATATTCCAAAGCCCTTAAAACTAAGCTTCCAGGGCAGGAGAGATAGCTCAGTGGAATAAGTGCTTGCCTTGAACGCACAAGGTTCTGAGTTCAATCCCTGTTACCACCAAAAAAAAAAAAAAAAAAACAACGATGGGAAATAAAAACAAAAACCTAAGCTTCCCTGGCTGCTATTTCAAATTACACAGCATTATTAAATATAAAAGTGGCCTACTAAGGGTTTCTCTTTAAAGACTCAACACAGAGCCACAAGTCAGTTCTTGGTGCTAGTAATAGTAGCCAAGAGCTGTTCTACCTTTTCATTGCACTTAAACCATAATTATAGCAGCCACGTGACAATTGGCATCAAGACAGGCTGACATGAATGACAGAGAGGAGGATAAGGGCATCTGTCCTTCCCAGCCCCTCAAGGCCCGGATCAGCCAGTCACCTCCCCTCCTTCTCACCCCTCCTCCTCATTACCCAAGTCCCGCCTTGCTCTACGGCCCTGGTCCAAGTTTAGCTCTTGGGTTGGCCTTGTCTTTGTGAACATGGAGTCAGGCAAACTCACCAACAGTACAGGGTAAAGCCCTGGAAAGGCAAAGCTAAGTTAGGAGACTCGTTCTTGTTCCTCCTGCAGATTTTCTTGAGCCTCTTACAAGAATTCCTTTCTAACTTAATTTTGCTTGACAGGTATAGGTGTGAGATTATGGACACAGTAGGTTTGCCAAAAAAATTTCCAGTTGCTCAAAACTATTTACATTGGTACACACACACACACACACACACACACACACACACACACACACCCTATCACTGGGCTCTAACCCAGTCTGTAAGTCAAGAGGCTAAATTTTAATCTAGCATTAATTTTCCAATTCTGTCTGGGAAAGAATTAAACAATACATAAGCAATATATAAGTCTGAACAGATAAAATAGAGGAAATAAACCTATACAAAATTAAATCTAATATGACAATTGAGAAAAACAAAACAATTTTTGCCCACATCCTCTGGCACTTCTTCCCTTTGCTTGGTATCTTCAGAGTTTTATATCCACAAAAACAAACATACCTGTAGCTACCACATAACTTGTGGAGAAGGCAAGCTAAAGTTTTCTTACGATTTTAAAAGTAATAAAATTTGCTGTAGAAATTTAGAAAGTACCAAAAACAAAGTAATGGAGGAAAATAGATCATCCATAATTTTGTTATTATTTTTGGTATTTCTTTTTCCAGATCATTCTGATCATACCACTTTATAAGAGGCTATTTTCCATCTTCCTTCATAGAAACTATTTATAAATACTGTATTTGAAAGCTTCAGCTTTGTTTAATTGTGTGGGTGCCTCTTTTCTGTATTGTTTCTTATCTTTTTTAACAACATAGTACTAAAAAGAACTCTGACATGAAAATATTTGTGAAGATAGCTTTTTCTATACTAGGAAAGAGTCCCAGATTTGAGGATTTTGAATCACACAGTATAAACATTTCTAAGTTTCTCTCTCTCTGTTACAAAATTTCTTTCCCAAAAAGGGGTTCTAATATTACTGTTCCTCTGTCAGTAGGAACAGAATATTTCATATATGCTTGTAACTTTTGAATATTTCCTTCTTTTGATTTAAAATATTGATTTTTTTTTTTTTTTTTTTTTGTATTTTTAGGGAAGAATCTACAGGATGTTCAGGGTCTCACTATTAGATTGGACTCATAGTGATCCGCCTGTTTACAGCCTCCCAAGAGCTGGGATTACAGGCGTGCACCACCATGCCCAGTCTCAATGGCCATCTCAGTGCACCCTGGGGACGGGACAGGCAGGGCAGTCCTGGGGATTGGACCCCGGCCCCTGAGTGCAATATTGATTTGATATAACTTTCAATATATTTGTTTGGACATTAAGAAAGTCACATATTTAAATTACATATATGTTAGCCACAGGAGCAAGGATGACACCTATTGGCTTTTTGCTTAACCTCTAATATTTAGAATGATTGCTGACCGATAGGAGTATTTGGTACAGGGAATCAAACTCAGGATCTTGTGTTCACCAGGTAGCTGCTGCCAATAAATACTTTTAAATGAAATTCAACATTGTCCTTGGATTACTTATCTATTGGGATAGTACTCTGCACTGGGAAGACTAAGAGTATATAAATCTAATTATAAGAAGTAGTACACAGGTTACAATCCCAGGTTCATGAACTGATTTTCCTTTCTAAGTTTGGAAATTTGTAGTCTTGAGGGTTGAGTGATAGGAAACAAGTCACGAAAGTGAGCTGTATCTTGTCTGCTGATGTCTTGAGGTTCTAGGGAGGGAGCCCAAGGCCCTCATACTGAGTTACATCCCCAGGCCTGTTTTTCTATCTTATTTTGAGACAAGCTCTTGCTGTGTTGCTAAGTGCCAGGCTGCTTCAAATTTGTGATCTTCCTGCTTTGGCCTCCGGGAAGGCTGGGATCACAGGTCTGAACTCCCATACGCAGCTCCTGAAATGAGTTTTTATTCTGGTCTGAAAAAGGGTTAGCTGTGCGGTTTGGATGTTTCCTATTTTCCTGCCTCATCTATAAAACAAAGCAAAATGAAACAAAAGCTAGCAATTTCTCTTCTTTCATCTTATGGAAGCGTTGGAGCTATATAATAGAAAAATTCTGGGTAATAATTAAAGGTAAAATTTTTGAAATGCAAAAATAAATGTCAGATTCAAAAATGAGCCTAAAGCCTGAGTATTTTCATCATTGACCTCACTTTCCTTATTTGTAAAAGGAGAGGGGCTCGGACTACTGTAATATCTAGTATGTAATTAGTGTTTTAATTGATAACCATTGGCTGAAGAACTTACCTCCAAATTTCTTGTTTTAACTCTCAGTTTGAAATGCTATATAGGTGAAAAAAAGCACGGAAAGTGATTGTGAAATGCAATTGTTACTTGAATATTTGGAATGAAATTTGCTTACAGGGCTGGCAAGATAGCTCAGCGGTCTAAAGTGCCTGCTTAGACAAGCCTAGACAGGTGCAGGGGACCGCGGTTCAATCCCCAGCATCATATGCCATGCCAGCCTCGCCCTCAGGGTAGGTTAAGCTGGCCAAAAAGAAAAAGAAATTTGCTTACAAAGAATGAACTCAGAATCAAGTGTTCCTTCTAATTTTCTTCCCTCAAAAGGCTTTATTTAATATGATAGTATTTTATAATATAGCCAATGAAAATATGTTTATAATATATATTAAAGGAAGTAACCCTCAAAGAAGGAAGCAAATTGATAGTGAAATCCTTATTTGCTCAGTATTAAAAGAGTGGAAATTTAAAAACAGTTCAAGTTTCCAGCAACAGGGGCATACATTAGCATACTGAATTCATCTTCACATGATCGAGTGGTACCTAGCTAACGGGGGCAAATGCACAATTTATGCCTTTGCAGGGAAGTGTGTTCAGAAAGTGGCATCAAATAAGAACCAAAATGTAACACACACACACACGTGCATATGAGCACACACAGACATTACAACCATGTGAACCACAGAACATATTTTAAAAGTAGGAAATGAACTTATAATGGAAAAAAACAAAGAAGTGCATATGCTTATAAAGTTGTAATTTTCCCAAATAAATTTTTCAGCCACATCACTTCTTTAAAGTAAAACAAAAACCACATTGCCATGATTTCGAAGCAGAGCTTCATGGTTTCACTGTACAACATGATGGCTTTAAAATGTAAGGAGTTGCATAAATAAACCAGAGGAGTCTTTCCACAAAACAACATGCCTTCTGTCCGGGCTTGTCCACTGCTTGATTTTCTCATTGACTAAATAATGATTAATAGGCTACATTAATATGCGCTAGGTACCTGGATTTGGTTTCAGAAGAAGTTATTTATAACTGTCTGAAGGCAGCGTAGCTGTCTGGTATTTCTATGGAATTATCTACATCTGAAAGTGAAAAAGAACTAAAAGGAATCTGTGCAAGTATCTGAACAGTCACCTTCTGTGAGTTAAAAGAGAGAGATAATATGTTTGCAAGTAGCCTGAAAAAGAGAGGAAAATAAGAAACTGAAAATGGAACATGAATTTCTGAACTTTGTGGGAGGAACCTTCAGAAAAACCACAAAAAGTTGGCTTTTGACTAAGTTCCCAAAAGAAAAACTCGGTTTCCTGTTTGCTTGAGGTTATAGTTTAATAATTTCTTTTCTCTTTTTTGGCCCTGGTTAGGTAACTTCCACGAACATATGAGAGAAGACTTGGCAGTACCCTTCATCCCGAAAGAATTGCGACAGAACCGTGCATAAGCAAATGGTGCCGAAATCGCTCTAGTCAGCCTGGGACTACACCCCATTTGACGGCAAGTTGCTCGGAGGTAATTTACAATCTACAACTCTCATGCTGGCCCAATAATGCTGAGCAGCATTTTATGAAGCCTAGGACAGGAAGTGAAGACTGATGAGACAATGCGCGCATGCGCACACACACACACACACACACACACACACACACACACACACACACACACACACACACTGTTATCTAAGGTTAAATCTAGCCAGACTAATATTAGTGGTAGTCAATAACTTGCCCTGAGTGCTTTAAATGTTTTTTTTTTTCTTATTTAATCCTAATACATTAGATGACTGAAAAATAAGGTAATCTGCTTAAGGTACCCCTCCAGCAGGCACTATCACTAGGACTGGAACACAAGTCTGTCTGATTTCCAGAGCAGGAGTCTGTCTAATAGGATACACTGTCTAATCCTAATGCCATAGTGATACTTTTTAACAGAAATTTTTTTTTTTTACCAGGTATGTATTCATATATTATCATGTAAAATAATGAAATATGTATATAATACTAGATTCAGTCAATGCTTCCTTACAGGCCCCTTCAGTAGGATGTTTTGGGAAGCAATTGATGTCACTACTTTGTCCCCAGGTAAGCTCAGATTCACTAAATTATGCAATATTAGGACCAGTGAGATAGCTCAGTGGACTAAGAGCCTGTTTTGGCAAGCACAAGGACCAGGGTTAGATCCCTAGTCCTGCCTGCTGTGCAGGCCCCGTCCCCAGGGGTGGTGAGCCAGCGACTGAGTCCGGGCTTGGTGGCGCACACCTGTAATCCCAGTGCTGGGTAGGCTGAAAACAGCCTACTACGAGTCTGAGCTGCGTAGTGAGACCATGGGCCAAATCCATAAATAAAAAATAAAAAATAAAAAATAAATAAATAATGCAACATTTATCTTTTCAGCATTATATGATCCATAAAGATATAGGTAAAAGAGAAAGAACACAAATTATGGATGCTAGCAACAAAAGAAGTAGTAGCAACAGAAAGCCTGTGGATATGAAATAAATAAAGAGAAATTTCTGGAAGACATTTGACTATTCAAAATTTAAAAAAGAATCTTAAATACAACTTTTCTGAGCTGACATGAAATAAATTGAAAAATATGAATAGATTTCTGTTAAGGAAATTAGATTTTTGTCTAAAATCCAAACACAGGGAAGGCTTCAGGTCCGGATAATTTTCTTTTTCACTTTTCTTTTTTGATCTTTATGAATGTTTATTCTTTCAGTACTTATTGTTTCAGTGTCTCTGAACAACAAGGTCTGTACCATTCTTTGTTATTAAATATAAGTAAAGAGCTTGGAGGACATGACTGAAAAGAAAAATATCAGAACAAATCTTAAACAAATAGCAGGGAGACAGTTTCAAAACCAATTAGTAGGACAGTTTCGATAACTAATACACTGCATATTGTTGTCTTAGTGGTTATTCATAGTACAAGATGCAGGTGTGATACCCTGTCCACAAACACTATTAGAACAAATCTTTCTATTCATTGCATTAAGAGAAAGTAGCTGTGTATCTATCCTAACTATTTTGGATATACAGATACAAAATCGTCCTTCCTTTATATCCCCCTTTTTTTGGTTTAGTTTTGCCAAAGAAAGGTATTCCTTTGTCATTTAAATGTTGTAGGTGTGTGAATTCAAGAACAAATCTTAATGGCACTTCCCCGGAGAGTTCTGGCTGTGCTCCAGTGAGTGCTGTTGATTCGCTATTTCCTATATTTTAGCTGTTCATATAGTTTTATTATGTATAACTAGCACATAATTAGAAGCATATACTTATCAAATGTTCAGTTTGGTAAGTTTTGACACACAGGTAATCATGAAACCACCGCTACCATGAAGATAGTGAGCATGTCCATTGTGTTTCACAAAATATTCCTCAGGCTTCTTTGTCACCTCTCCTGCTCCTGCCTTCCCTTCCTAATTTACCTTCCAAAACCAGACACTTAGAGATTATTTTTTACATTTTTGCATTAATTAAGTTTATGGGTACATTTTAAACATACATAACGATCATTTTCATCACAGGAGCCTTGTGCCTGTGCGTGGCCTGTCTCAGTTCCTCTCTTATTTCCTGTTCCCTCACCCTGCCTTTACCCACACTTCCCCTCCTCACTTTGGCACACCTTGTTTCCATTTTTCCTTCTTTGCTCAGCTTTGCCATTGCCCTTCTTTTCCTCTGCCCTCCCCCCCTCCTAGCTCCTTTCCTATTGAGCATTCTCCTCCTATTTCATCATTTCGTGTATACATTCTGGACCTTATTTACACTTTCAATTTCTCATGCCAGAGAAACAATGCAATATTTACACATGTGTATCTGATTTATTTTACTTAAGAGTATGGTCAGAGTCCACTCACTGACCTAGAAATGTCACAAGTTTATCCTTCTTTTCTGTGCGGTTGTACCAGAAAGTGGACTCAGAGCCTGACACTTGCCAGGCAGGTAGTGTGCTGCTGAGCTGCAGTCCTCACCCGAGTTCATCGTTCTTCATGGCTGAGTAGTGCTGTTATATTAAAAAACCATACTTTATCCATCCAGCAGTTGATAAGCATTTAGTCTACTTCTAATAAATTTTATTAAATATTTTAGGCCAAAATAACACTCATTTTAGCTAAACTCTTCTGAAAAACTTATTTCATGAGACTAGTACATCTTGAAAAAAAACTATCATGAAGAAAATAAAATTACTGACCAATATCCTTTATGATTATTCTTATCAAAACATTGGTAAAGTTAATTCAGCAATATATAAAAATACATTTGACAAAGTTGTGTTAATCCCAAAAATGCAAAATGGATTTTAACCATTTTATTCCCAGAGGCAAGTGGAAACATTTTTTTTTTTATTTTTTGTTATTTGAGACAGCGTTTCACTACAGAGTCAGGGCTATCCTTGAACTTGTATGTAGCCTAGGTTGGCCTGATATTCTTAGTGATCCTTCTGCCTCAGCCTCCCAAGAGCTGACATTACACATCTGTGCTAACACTGCTGGCTTTTAATCATTTAAAGTCAATGTAAGTCACCATAATAACAAAGTAGTGGATACAAATCATTAATAGGTGAGGTAAAAAAAAATTAACAATGATAACATGCATTCATGAAAAAAGAACTGAGAAAATTAGTAAAGACAACTTTCAACCAGATTAAGGCACCTGCAAAAGAATTTATAGACAGTTTTACACCTGATGTTGACGTACTAAAAACTTTCATCCAACACTGGCAATAGTTCGAGAATATTTTATCTTAAAATGGAATAAACACATTCTGGGATTTGAAGCTAGAAGAATTAGGTAATGAAAAAAAAATAAGGCACGTAAAGAACAAAAAGGACAAAGTAAAACTTATAACATCAGGGCCAGCCAAATAGCTCAGCAGATTAAAGTGCTTGCAAGCAGGCACGGGGGCCAGGGGTTCGATCCCCGGGACATGCTGAGATGGCAGCTGAGACTGGAAGCGGTGGTGCACACCTGTAATCCCAGCTCTTGGGAGGCTGTAAACAGGAGAATCACTAGGAGGACTAGTAGTGAAACCCTAAGCACCCTGTAGACCCTTCCCCAAAATATACAAAAAAACCTCCACAACATTTTGATATGTGTACATGACTTGAAATCCACAGTTATTCCAGAAAATCTGAGAAATTTGCCAGTGAATTTAGCAAAGTTATAAGGACTTGTACTAGCATGCAAAAATCTGTAATTGTATATTCCAAAAGCACACCATTAAGAAAACCATTTAGAATTGTATTTCCAGTAATGTTAAAAACATATACTCCGTATACTCTTAGGACTAGATTTACTAACAGGCATGCAAGCTCTGTATTGAAAAACTAAAAAACTGAGCATAATTAAGATCCAGATACTAAAAAGTCAACAATATGCAATGTATTAATTATTAAAACTGTCCTAATCGATTCTGAAACTGTCTCATTGCTATTTGTTCCTCAATAAAATTATTTTTTAAAAAAGATCCAAATAAATGAAGAATTATGTGCTATTTGTAAATTAGAACATTTATTTCATTGATACCCATCCTTCTCAAATATATCAGCTAACCAGTTGATATATTTTAATTCTCATAGCTCATGGAGTTCTACAAAATTAAATTATTTCTGAACTTTACATGGAAATTAATATATATATAATAGAGTTAATTTTCACATAATGGTTTATTTTTCCATCAAATGGACAAAGTTTGATCAAAACCTCAGATAAACACAACAGATTCAAACCATAAGTAGTATAATTAAGACAATTTTTTATGTTTAAATGCAAAGGTTCAATCATTTCTTTTCTTCTTTAGCCTGAAGTCTTATCTTCACGGAAACGATCAAACAAAAGCAAATGCAGGCCAAAAAAATGTACAAATGAAAGATGAAAAAGTAAACACAAATATGGAATAAAATTAATAAAATCATAATCCAAGGAAACTCATTGGATTTAGGAAAAGTTTAAATTTATGCAGTAAAAAGCCTATTCTATGCCTAGAAAAAACAGAATAGAATGACCAATTTCAATAAATATCCAATTAAAACTATCAAAAAAAAAAAAAAGAAATTAATATATATATAGCCAGGGGTCAAACTCAGGACCTTATGCTCGCCAGGCAGGCACTGACGCTGCTGAGCTACCCCTCTAGCCCTAAAAATATATTAGAAAAATACATTTCAAAAGCTTAGAGAATTTGAATTGCCTGACTTCAAGACAGCCTTATAGCTATGGTAATCAATATGGCTCAGATAGAGAATGCTCTCAGTGCCCTTGTGGTAAAGGCTCATCCACAGCCCGTGGTGCTACAGGGAGGCTGTGGGGCCTCTCACAGTGGGACCCTGGTGGGAGGGGCTAGGCCACGGGGGTGTGGCCTTGAAGGAGCTTGAGAGACACTGGTTTCTTCCTCTTTTTCTGGAGAGTTTTGCTCTTCAGTGCTCCTGCAGTGATTGGCATTTCAACACCTACCCCTAATCCAAGCCTAAAAACAATGGACCTATCACCATTGACTGACACCTCTGAAACTGTGAGCCAAAATGAACCTTTCCTCTTTATAAATTGATTATCTGGGGTGTTTATTGCAGTAATGGGAAGCTGACTAGTATAGTCATCAAGACAGTACAGAGTACAAGGGCAAATAAAGTAATGGAATATAAGAGGGATCCCAAAAAATAATCAACATTTATCTGGTTGATTTTTTAAAAAAGGTGCTAAACAGTAAGAAAAGAAAAATATTTTCAATAAACCGTTAAAGAGGCCAGGGAGATGGCGCAGTGGCATAAACACTTCACTGGCAAGCATGAGGGCCTGAATTCCATTCCTAGTTCCACAAAAGCAAGCAAACAAACAAACAAAAAAACTGTCACAAAATTTGAACAAGGAAAAAATTTAAATTGCTGCCCATAAGAAATATTTTAAATGAATAATTATAGGGGAGAATGCAAGTAGTAACAATACATATATATGACAAAGGATTTGTATCCAAAATGCATATACAACTCTTTTGACTTAATAATGAGATAAATAATCCAATTAAACACGGATTATGGACCAAAAATTTGACTAACCTTTAGCAAAAGAACATATATAAGTGGCAATATCTTTAGAAATTTTTATTAGTTGGACACTAATAATTGTGTAGCTAGCTCTAATTATGGAAGCTTACTACTTAATATAACATAAGAATCAAATTATAATTAAAGACATGACTTAAAATAATGCTAACATTTGGGAATTTTAAACATAGTAACTGTTTCAATAAACTATATGTGCCTGTTTCATATACACATACTGAATGCTTTTTCCTCCCTGTTTAAGTTTTTATTCATTAGAAATAAGTAAAAAGTCTACCTTTAGTGAGATTAGATTTTTTAAACTATGTAGCAAATTAACTCTTCATAGCACTGCTGTAATTTTTTAGAAGAAAGTTCTAACACTGAATAGCTCCTGGTTAATTAAAAGCAATATATGATTCTTCTCACAAAGGAAATCAAATTCTACTCAGAAAATGAATATGGTTTAGCTAACATTGCATTTGCAAAGTGCTTTACCAAATGGGAGACATAAGCGGTTATTAATTAGACAAAGACATTGTTTAACAGTCTCTAAGCTGTTCCTTTTAGATCTTTACATTTATTTCTTTTCAATTACACAGTTTGCAAGAGAGAGTGTGGCTCGCTCCTATTCTGCTATTAACACTCAACCTGATTTGAGGGCAGAAAAGAGATAAGATGGACTAATAGGCCACTTTGCCTTTTAGCAAATGCAAGAACAGATGAATACTACACGAAACTAATTGTATTTGAAAGAATTACGCATGGCAGGATGCTAAGTAATTTTTTTCTAACCTTTGCTCCCATCTTCATTATAGGCAAGACCATCAAAGGGACATCATAATGTCTTCTGACAGGTCTGCTCTTCTAAGAAAAATGCACACCAATGCAATGAAGAACTTTCCTTGAATTTTACCTATCTGAGTGATTTTGCTCTGATTCTAACTAGACAAATTCTGGGCTTGTCATTGAAGATGGGTGTGGCCAAAAGAGAATAATCTGGAGAAATATATGAAAATGTTTAAAAATGAGTGTTCCAAGGGATGGAATAGGAGGTGGGGAAAATAGTGAGAGTTGCAGTTTTGCCTGTGAGGAGTTTGTGTGTCAGTGACCTCCAGAAGGCTCTTGCCTCTGCCCCTCACCCTGGAAAATCGAGGTCAGTCTCCATCACTATAAATACTATAGACAATTTATGAAGACATTACCATCTCAGAATATTAAAACTATATTGTGTGCTCTCAAATAACCAGTGCACATTTTCTGTTTTTTTTTTTTTTTTTTTTTTTTTTTTTTTTTTTTTTTTTTTTTTTTTTTTTTTTTTTTTTTTTTTTTTTTTTTTTTTTTTTTTTTTTTTTTTTTTTTTTTTTTTTTTTTTTTTTTTTTTTTTTTTTTTTTTTTTTTTTTTGTCTTTTTGAGACAGGGTCTCACTATGCAGTTCAGGCTAGCCTTAAGCTCACTTTGTAG
>PVKA01047457.1:0-14323 GCA_004027165.1 Ctenomys sociabilis | reverse complement strand
ACTTCTGCATATTGATTTTGTATCCTGCTATGCTACTGAATTTCCCTATCAGTTCTAGTAGTTTCTTGGTGGAATTTTTGGGGTCTTCCAAGTAAAGTATCATGTCGTCTGAAAATAGTGATAATTTAACTTCTTCTTTTCCTATTCTTATTCCCTTTATTTCTCCCTCTTTTCTAATGGCTGTTGCTAAGGATTCCAAGACTATATTGAATAGGAGGGGTGATAGAGGACATCCTTGTCTTGTACTTGATTTAAGAGTAAAAGATTTCAGTTTTTCTGCATTTAGAATTATACTAGCCATTGGGATTTTATAGATGGCTTTCATCAAGTTGAGTTAGAGTCCATCTATTCCAAGTTTCTGTAGTGTTTTGAACATGAATAAGTGTTGGACTTTGTCAAAAGCTTTTTCTGCATCAATTGAGATGATCATGTGATTTTTACATTTCAGATTATTAATATAGAGTATTACATTTATAGATTTGCAAATATTGAACCATCCTTGTATTCCTAGGATGAATCCTACCTAGTTGTGTTGTATGATCTTCTTTATGATTTGCTGTATTCTGTTTGCTAGGATTTTACTGATTTTTGCATCTGTGTTCATGAGGGAGATTGACCTGTAGTTCTCTTTTTTAGTTGTGTGTTTTCCCAGTTTTGGAGTCAGTATAATCCTTGCCTCCAGAAACAATTTTGGGAGGAATGCTTCCTTTTCAATTTCATTGAAGAGTTTGAGGAGTGTAGGGATTATATCTTCTATACATTTCTTGTAGAATTCAGCTGTGAATCCATTAGGACCTGGACTGTTTTTGATGCCAGGCTTTTTATTACATGTCATATTTTCATGGGCTGTTATTGGCTTGTTGAGAGTTGTTATGTCTTCTTGATTCAGTTTTGTTAATTTGTACCTTTCGAGGAATCTGTCCATTTCTTTTGTATCTTCTATTCTGTGAGCGTAAAGATTCTCGAAGTAACTATTGATAATCTTCTGAATTTCCACTGGGTCTGTGGTGATTTCACCCTTTTCTTTCCTTATTGCTTGCATTTGAATTTTTTCTTTCTTCTTTTTGATGAGGGTGGCTAGAGGTTTATCAACTTTATCTACTCTTTCAAGGAAGCAACTTTTTGATTTGTGAATTCTTTGAACTGTTTTCTTCATCTCAATTGAATTAATTTCTGTTTCAATCTTTATGATTTCTTCCCATCTTTGGGCTCTGGATTTGGTTTGCTCTTCTTTTTCTAGATGTTGGAGGTGCAACATTAGGATGTTTATTTTTTCCCGTTCTGTTTTCCTGATGTGTGAGTTGACAGCTATGATCTTACCTCCAACAACTGCTTTCATCGCATCCCATATATTCTGGGAAGTTTTGGTTGGAATTTCATTGAATTGTAGATATCATTGAATTTCTTACTTAATTTCTTCAGTGACCCATTGATTGCTGAGTAGGGTGTTGTTTAATTTCCATAAATTTAGCAGGTTTTTCTGCTTTCTTTTGTCGTTTGTTTGCAGTTTCATTACACTGTAGTCAGATAATATGCATGGGATAATTTCTGTTCTCTTGCAGACACTTAAGCATGAACTATGGACTAGTATGTGGTCCATTTTGGAAAATGACCTGTGTGCAGCTGAAAAAATGTGTATTTAGCTGTCTTTGTTTGGAACACTCAGCATATGTCCACCAGATCCATTTGTTCCAAGCTCTGGTTCAATCTGCTACTTGCTTGCTAATTTTCTGTCTGGTTGATCTATCTTTTTGAGATAAGGGTGTGGTAAAGTCTACTGTTAAGCTTGTGGTCTCAGCTATTAGATTTTTCATGTCCATTAAGATTTGTCTTTGTTGGATGTTCTCATGTTTGGTGCATACATATTCATGAGTGTTATCTCTTCCTCCTAAATTTCTCTCCTAAACAGTATATAATGACCTTCTTTATTTCTTTTGATCACTCTTAGTTTGAAATTGAGACTGTCTGAGAACAGGACTGCTGTCCCTGCTTTTTTCTGAAGTGCTGGGGCATGTAGTATTGTTTTCCATCCTTTGACTTTGAGCCTATGCATGTTCTTTTAAGTCAAGTGTGTTTCTTGTATACAGCATATTGTTGGATTTTGTTTTCTAATCCACTGTGCCAGTCTATTTCTCTTAATTGGGGAATTGAGTCCATTTACATTGATGGTTATAATTGAAATGTGTCTTATTATGATTGTCATGTTATTTATCTACTGTTGTTTACACCTTTTTTCTACAGTGTTTAATTTTTTGCCCTATTTGGTGACTTCCTTCTGTTCTCATTAATCGAGCTCTGATCATGTTGTTCCCTCTCTCGAACATCTTTCTGTGTAGGGTTGGCTTTGTCATCATGAAATTATTTAGTTGTACTTTGTCATGGAAGTATTTCACTTCTCCTTCAAACTTGAAAGAGAGTTTTTCAGGGTATAGTATTCTGGGCTGGAATTTGTTTTCATAGAGGACTTAAAGTACTCTCCTCCATGGTCTTCTTGCCTTCATGGTTTGTGTAGCAAAGTCGGCTGTAATCCTGAGTCATTTTCCTTTGAATGTGTTCTGCTTCTTTTCTAGCAGCTTTCAGTATATTATTATTTTGTTGGATTTCTTGGATCTTGACTACTATATGTCTTGGTGTGATTTTAGTTGGGTTGAAGTTATTTGGCTTTCTGTATGCTTAGGTTACCTGAATATCAGATTGTTTCCTCATATTTAGGAAGTTTTCTATTACTTTTTTCTGTATTCTTTTTATGTCATTTGTATTGACTCATTCTTTCTCATTGATGCCTATTAATCTCACATTGCTTATCTTTGCATCATCTTGCATTTGATACATTATTTTTCCTGTATCCTAGTTGTTTGTTAGAGATTTTTCCTTACCTTTTCACTAGCTGCACCAGAATCTTCAAGATCGAAGACTCTGTTCACTTTCACTCAAACTGTTTCGCAGGCTTGTGTTTGAGATTTTAAGTTCCTCTATATGTCTTTGAGTCTGCTTCGTGTGATATATTTCTTTCCTTTATTGCACATTCAAGGAATCCATCATCTTTCTAATCTCTATTTTTTTAATCAATGTCTTCTTTGGAAGCATCTATTAATTCTTTTACTGCAGAATTTTTTCAGTTTGGGTTTCCTCCGTATGTTTCTGTATTTCTGTACTTCAGATGCTATGAATTCAGAGATTTCATTTTTTATTTCAGAAATTAATTCTAGTCTGAGTTCCTCTATACCTTTCTGTTGTTGCTTATGTACTTCCAACGATATTAGTTCATAGATTTCAGCTGAACTAGTGCCCTCTGCATTTGTTCAAGGTGGGCATTGGGTTTCTTCTGTGTGTTTCTGTATTTATTTCTTTACTTCACATGCTATGAATTCAGATTTCTTTTTTTGTTCCAGAAATTAATTCTGCTCTTAGTTCCTCTATACCTTCTTGCTATTGTTTCTTTAATTCTGTTGCTATTAATTCATACATTTCAGCTGAGCTAGTGTCCTCTACACTTGTTCTTGGTGGCCTCAAGGCCTGAGATTGCATTTTGCTCCTTCTCTTTGTTATTTCGTATAGCACTGACCTCTGAACTTTGGTGTAGAGCTTTGGTGCAGTTATAACCTTAGCACCTAATAAAATTCAGATGCAGATCTATTAAGTTTGAGTTTATCTAGTTATGCCTGACTTGAGTCTAGGTGTTGTGTTCAGCTCTTTCCTGCTGCAGCCCTTGGAAGTGAACCTGGTGTGCCCATTGGTGCAATAGTGAACCTGTGGTGCCCCTCTGTTGTGCCTTTGACCCAAGGGTATAGGAGAGTGCAGAAGTTCACCCCCTTTTACTCACTGGGCCTGGGCTTGGGCTGGATGGAAATGGTAGAGGTTTCCCAAAAGAGTGAGAGAACAGGGCAGAAAGGGTCCCAAGAATGCGGTGGAAGGACTCACTCAGGAGCTGACCTGGTCTTGATCCACGGAAATCTAACCAGTGTAGGGGAGCTCAGGAGCTCACCCCCACACTTGCCGGGCCTGAGCTTGGGCTGGATGGGAGAGGTGGAGGTTGCACAAGAGAGCTAGAGAGCAGAGCGGAAAGAGTCCTGAGAATGCAGCACAAGCAGTATTGGAGTTCCTGCATAGTGAAATTTTCTTGCAGCCATGCATGGTATGTCTATCAGCACCACTTTTGTAATAGTGTATGTTTACTTAACACCTCCATGTTACATTTTGTTAATTCTCATAATATTCCAAACTTTTTCATTGTTATATTTCTCATGGTGATTTGTATCCAGTGATCTTGTTAGTTTTGTAATTGTTTTGCAGTGCCGCAAGCCTAACTGATAAATATTACATGTATTCTGACTGCTCTACCAACACCTGTGCCTCTTTGTCTTTGTCTTTGGGCCTACCTATTGCTTGTTACACAATATTAAATCAGGCTAATTGTAACCCTAAAATGGCCTCTAAGAGTTCAAGTGAAAAAGTCTCATCATGTTTCTCACTTCATTTGTTTGTTTGTTTGTTTGTGTATTGCAATACCAGGGATCAAACTCAGGATCTTACACTTGAAGTCAGGAGCTTGTGCCACTGAGCTGTCTCCCCAGTACATGTCTCTCACTTTGAATCAAAAGGTAGAAATTATTCAGCTTAGGAGCAAAGCAAAAGTAAATATGGGGTCCTACCCTTTAACTCAGTTGTTTAAGTGCCTGCTTAAGCAAAGCAGTCAGGCTCAGAATTCTGGGGTTCAACTCCCAGGTCCTCATGCCTTCCTTACTAGACTTGCCCTTAAGGCATCTTGAACAGTTAAAAAAAAAAGTAAATATGAAACTATGCCTCTTGTACCAAAGAGTCAGCCAGCTTGTGAATGGAAAGGAAATTATCTTAAAGGAAATTAGGACCAGGGAGATAGCTCAGTAGAATAAGCACTTGTCTGGCAAGCACAAAGGCCTGAGTAGTTTAGCAAAAAAAAAAAGGAAATTAAAGTGCTATTAAAGTGAACAAATGAACAATAAGAAAGCATAGTCTTTTTGCAAATGTAAATAAAGTTTTAGTGGTCTGAATGAAGACCAAATCACCTGCAATTTTTTTAAGTTAAAACTTAAGCCAGAAGAAGATCCTAATACTTTTCAATTCTGTGAAGGATAAGAGAGGTAAAAAATTCGTAATATAAAAGTTTGTCAAGTTAAAGAAAGGATGCCCTCTCCATAACAAGCTCAAAGCAAAGCAGCAAATGCTGATGTAGAAGTTGCAGCAACTTATCCTTATTCAGATCTTACTAAGATAATTAGTGAGGGGAGCAACCCTAAATATCAGATTTTAATATAGATGAAACAATCTTGCATTGGAAGAATATGTTATCCTTATAGGACTGTATGTCTGTATTTATTGCAGCCCAGTTCACAATAGCTAAGGCTGTGGAATCAATCTAGGGTCCTGTTGAGAAAATGTAGTTTATCTACATGTGAGCTATGTATGAAATCACAGCACTTGCATGAAAATGAGTGGAAGTGGAGACTGGCATGTTAAGTGAAATCAACCAGACTCAGAAAGATATGTTTTGTCTCATATGTGAACTCTGAAAGAGAAAAAGAGGAAAGAAGGAAGGGGAGGAGGAGAGGAAAGGGAACAAGAAGATCATTTTAGGAAAGTAGCAATTATCTGATGTTAGCAATGTTCTAAAGTTTCTGATGTCTATATCTATCTTATTATGTATAAAATTGCAACAGATATAATTATATATATGGAGATGTCTGGCATGATTTTGCTGCATGTTGGTAAAAGCACACTGCGATTTGGTGTGCTTGTGAAACGTTTTTGAGCTTTTTCTATTAAAATTTTAAAATGAGTGTATATTTTGTTAGCAAATCAACAACTTATTCTACTGAAAGATTGTGAATCAAAGGAAAACAGCAATTGAAAATAACATATTTAAAGGAAATGACTTCTATAATATTAATTCTTCTCAGGGCCAGGGCTCAGTAGAATAAGCAGGGCAGCATGACAAAGATCCATGACAGAGGAGAAATAGTCCATAGCCTGGTAGGTAGAAAGCAGAGCAGCAGCAATCTGCCTTCCATTTTTTCCTTCACATTCCATGCAGGCTACAAGTCTATTGGGTGGTGCTACCCAAGCCCAGGTCAAGGCTTCCCATTATCCATGTCCAGAATTATGCTAAACCAATTTAGTTATTAAACACCTTTAATAAATATTCAATAAAAAATGGAGTATTACTCAGCTATAAAGAAAAACAAATTTGAGGCCTTTATAGATAAATGGAGGCAACTAGACTCTATACTCATAAATGAAATGAATCAGACCTACATGTGTAAACATCATAGTTTTCCTAATGTAAGAACCTGAAAGAATCAATGAAATTTAGAAGGTATAACAGATATAGTAAAACAGAAAGAAAATGAACACAAGGAATAAACAATAGAGAAGAGGGAAAGGAGAAAAGATGGAAAAAAAGAAAGGGGGAAAATCAGGCAATATGTATACAAGATAGCTGAGATGACTGTATTACTAATTTCAATAAGTTTTTGAAAGCACTTAATTTTAAAAATTTTCATTTGACTAATTTATATGCTAAGATATATAATCTGGGCAATTACATAGAAAACAGCAATATGCAATACAAAAAGGACTATTGAATATCTTTCATGTTGTTCTTCTAAATTTGTACTCTTTCTAATGCCTTATCAATTATTATACACTCTCTTTAAGATAATTTTAAAATAAAAAGTAAAAAGGACAAGAAAAAAATGAAGGTTTATTGAAAGGAAGCATTATGTTTAATCATTTAACCACTCTTGTATACCTATATCTGGTAATCTGAGTGGGAGGTTTGATGATAAAGATACATAACAAACATTATTAACTTCCTATTCATGTTTTGAAATTCTGTACCATATGTATTGTTGTATGTTTCTCTGTTTGTTTTTGTTTTTGTCATTTGTTTTTGCTTTTGTTTTGGTTTTCCTCTTTAAAATAAAATGTTTTTAAAAATAATAAAAATTTTAAAAAGATGCTCACATACCATTGATGTGGCCACCTACATAAAGCACCACCAGCACAGCATCTCCATCCGTAAGTGCATGGGGCTTTGCGAGACATCTAGAGATACAAGCTGCAATAGTAGTCTGACAATGTAAGTTCATTTCTTATTAAAGCAACAGTCCTTATACAGGGCCATTCTAGGGTCCATGTATTTATTATTTTGTGACTTCTCATCAGGCCTTTCTATTTTTCTGGTAAAATAAGAAGACACTATTAGATAGGGACCTGCACCTCCAGCTACTTTATCTGCGAGGTGATGCATGCTTTCTGCTCATGTTAATTTGGAATAGCCCCCACACACACACCCTTTGTGAGCTGGGTAGAAAAAGGTGGGTTCTGGCTGAGCAAGTGTTGCTTGATAATAGCTCTTCTCTTTGAAAGAAACTACAAATTTTGATACTTAGTGGGCTATCTTCATCCTATCCAGGAGCTACACCACAGGAATGTGAGGTTCCCCTCCTGTTCCTCCTTGCTCAACAATCACATCCAGAGGTGGTTGCTAGACAATTCCTGCAAGACTTGTTTTGTATGCCTTGTCTTGGATTTCTAATTGTCTGTGACTCAAGGCTAATTCTGATACCTGCTACTTTATCATAGTTGAGCAGAAAGTATTACTTAATTTGGTTCTAATCCACTATTTCCTAAATTTATTAAACTACAGAGCCCATTTTTCTTATAATAATTACTAAAACACTTTGAATAATATTTTGCAAAGAAAAGAGTAGTTACACCACCTCCATGCCTTTACTTATCTCCTCAAATTTTGCTTTTGTTGCTGTGTTGGTTTTATTTTTGTTATGTTGTTTTGCTTTCTTGGAAAGTTTGAATGTAGCTCGTTATCACTTACATGGTTGAAATAGGCAAAACACTAAATGCAGTTTAAAAAACAACTATACTTGGTTATAAGACAAAGTAAGCACAAGGACATGTAGTTCAGATATTTGCCATATTAGAGTAGAGAAAGGATTTTTGGCATCTGTTTCTTAGTACCTACATAATCCTTGCTTTCCTACTTAATACATCTCTGAGTCATAGTTTCCAGTCTATAAAACAGGGAGTGTTCATGAGGATTAAATGACACTACATGTATGATAGTTAGCAAATAAGGAATTTAATATATATTAAGCCCCTCCCTTCTTCCTTTTCCTATCTATGTTCTCCTAGTTAGCAGTGCATTAACTTGTCATGGTCAAATTGTGCCATTCTGATACAAACAATGACAATTACATGAAAAGAGACCAGGGAAAGCGTATGCCAACTGTATAAGCAACTATCAATTTACAAACACTGAACATTTTGGAATAGAGTACTGCACATAAATGGTAGGATTCTGGAAATTTAGAACCTGTCATTCCTGTTATTTATGTCCTGAATTTAGATCACCTTGGAAGCTAATGAGGTAAGCTTAAAGTTCTTCTTTTGCATTTATTTCTAAGAATGCTGAGAGTTGCTGAGAATTACAGGATGTTCTTAGAGCTAAGGTGGAGCAGATTGCTACTTGGAAGGATTTCTAGGTACACATTCCAGTAAATTGCCTAAAAGGGTTTTGGGGGAAAAAAAGAGAGCGTTGATTCTTTAAATTTCTCTGAGTTTTTGTAGTTTATTTTGTCACTCCACATAAATATTTACTTTTGAGCGTAATTTTGAGTTGTATACATTTCATCTCTTCTTAAAGTGGACCGCACAAAGTGTTTACATAAGTTTCAGACCCAAAGTACATTGATCCACTACTGCCCACAACTCTTATATCATTATCTGCTACTTCTCAGAGAATTCCCAGAGCGACCCCCTTCAGAGCTCACTCCCATGGCTAGGGTGGCATGAACATCACCTCCTTTCTTTTCCTGGCTACCTGTACAGCTCTCCTCTACACCACTGGGACCAAACTAGTTGGTAAACCTCTGCCAAGACAGAGTCTTGTCACACTGAACTTTAGAGACATGGAGAAAAATAGTCTGAACTTGAGACTCAGGACCCAACAAGTTATACAAGAAGTTAAGAGAAAAAAAGATAAGCAGTGGGGCCCTTAGCACAGCACTTATACCTTGGACACTCCTTTGGCATGTTCATTCTTTCATTAAATATATTTGTTAAATACCCATTATTTTTTAGAGGAACTGACATTCACTTGTCCTTAACTTCATTTTTCTATAATATTTTCATAGTAATTTCAAAATTTTGAACTATACATTTTATTGTTTTAACTGGCTCCTATATAGACTTATACAAACCAGTTTAAGAAAGCCAAAGAAATACAGGTATTACCTAAGAGCTTTCCTTCCTTATGTTCATTTCATCTAAGCTTTCCTGCCCAAAATAATTCTGAATGCAGGATGGAAAGGTTGATTCCACTTCACAAAAGATGAAAAATCATACAGCTTCAGAAATAAAGTCCCATAGCAAGTGTGATGAAAAACGTGCTCAGCTGGAGTCCAGAGTGAGGGCTTGGGAGAAGGGGTGAGTGGGATTTATATAGCCTCCTAGAACCTGAAGTCAGCATTCTCTGGTGTTTGGTTCTGAGGTGTCAGAATAGGTTTTATAGGTCAGCAGGGTTTTTCTAATGATTATCCAAGCTTCTACCCCTTCAATGGGAAACGCCCTGGTTTTATGGGATTACCTGGCCAGTGAGCAGGCTGGGTGTTAGAATTCTGAGCAGACTTCCCCTCTTCCTTAAAAGCAGCAGGCAGCAAAATAGGTCCGGAAATTCCTCAACACTGGGATTCCAGCACTAATGCAATTACCTGAAATAAAAGAAGAGGTCAGATACTAAAGGGCAAAGGTTTTTCCTCTTAAAGTAAAAGGCCAGGTAAATAAAACCAGCTGGCCCTGGAGCCAACAAATTCTCCCCATTAAATGTTTTAAGAGGCTAATGAGCATGAATGTCCCACTGTAGTATAGACCTTGAGAATGAATCTAGGCATCCGGGGAAAAGAGGTGGATGAGGAGGGCATTGATACTAAGGCCAAGGTAGCTGATGCAGAAAGGAGGGGAGCCCTGATTCTGGCAGAGGCTTCCTATATGTCCACAATGAAATTGGATTAGGGTAAGATGCTTTGATCAGGATTCTCTAATGTTCTGTCAGTGTCCCTAAGTTTATTTGCTAGTATAAGAGACTCTGAAATAGATTTTACATATCTAATTATAGGAAACTTTATGAATCTAAACTATAAACAACTCTGGAAGGGTATGCAACAAAATGTTAATGAGTTTCTCCAGATGTCAGGCTTATAGGTAGTTTTTCATTTCATAGTTCACTTTCATTTGTACTCATTTGCTAATTTGTCCACAATGAGCATTTCTTTTATGATAAAAATAAAGGCAAGTATTTCAAATAAAATCAGTACATTGATGGTATACTGAACCAGAAATTAAATTTAAATTTAAAGGTGGACTAGAGATTTGGTGACTAATTGATAAACAGTTTCATTTATTTTGTATTTTCTGCACTCAAAAGGCGAGACCCAAGGGTGGCTAGAGACAGAAATAAAGATTGCTCTTATTAATAAAAACAAAATCACTTTTTTACTACGTGTGAAGGTTTCAAACTTACTTTGTTTGTAGTAGCTGCTAAAAAATCATTACAGCCCAGCTTTTCTTAGATTCAGTTTCTTGAACAGCTCAGTCAGCTGAGCCCATAACACATGCTGACATTTCAACACAGCTTGAAAGAGAACTATGATTTACCTAAAAATGTCAGTCTAAGTGATTCTAAAGACATCCTATGACGTTTTATGTGGAAATTGTCAGAACACTTCTAAATGATGAATCATTTCTTTTGTTTTCTGATTTATCTGGTCTTTGAGATCTTTTATAGTCATCATTAAGTTAATTAACTAAATCTTACAGAGACCAGTGAATAGCCAAGAGTCAACTTTATCTTCTCAGTTAGAAAAACAGAAAAGCAGAGTTTTTCCCAATCACTGATCAATCAGTTGGGATCTAACTTTACTTTTTATCCAACATTTGCTAGAAAACACTATTGGTGAAGCTGGGGGTATAACTCAGTGGTAAGAGTGGTTGTCTTGAGGGCATGCATGAGGCCCTGGGTTTGATCCCCAGAATTCCCTCACCTTTTAAAAAAACAAAAGTAAGAATTCATTGTTTTTAGTACAGTATTGTTACCAAATGGGTCACTGATTCACCTCCTGTCCAGCTTTATTTGAGATATTAGACCTGTCACCACAGACAGCCACTATCAGAACCAAAAGGATCTGTAACAGGCAAGAATTTTTCAAATATCCACAGATTACCTATGCTGATGTTTTCTTAGAAGCTTCACATTCACAAATGGTAAAATATAGCAAGTTAATTATCTTAGAGTATTGAAGAAAGCAGCTTAGGGGTTTATCAGATTTAGATCCTGTGGTAAATGATCTCGTCTCTTAAAAATAATATCCAAAAGTTCCTATTTCTATAGAACAGCATAACATTAGTGTAAAGTTATAGGTGAAAGTTGATAAGACCTTTTGATATCATATTGGCATTCCCTTGTCACCAAAATGTGAATTCAACACAGACTGAGAATGTTATGAAGGTCAAGTTGGAGGAGGAAAAGATCTTTTTCAGGGTCAAAGGTGGAGACAATGTGCAGGACCATGTTTGGAAAGGATCTCTGACATGTCTCTTAACTTTTCTTATTCACTTAGAAAGCTTTTATGCATGCCTGGCTTCAACTATTATTTGTAAGCTGAAGAGTCCCAGATCCACATTTCTTGTCTCTACTTTTTCAACTCTTTCTCATATCTCCAATGGACTAGAATGTATTTCTTCTTGATAGTGTATCTTTGATATCTCAAACAGAATGCTTCATTTCTCTTGCAAATAGAAACACTAGTCTGACTCGACTATAGGTCCTTAGCACCAGTGTCCTTGAAAACACCCTCTCACAAGCCTATGGTCATCATTAACACCCTTCCTTACTTACACTCCATTACCTATTACATACTACTAATTTTTATAGTTTTTTCCTTCCTTCACCACTTCTTACTTCTTTTGACCTCTCCTTATTTAGACTCAGACCACTTCATTCTGGGACCAGTAAGATAACTTTGTCACTAGTTTTTCTGCTTGTATCTCTTCTAGCTCCAACCCAATGAACAGCTCTTTCTGATGGATAACCCAAGACCAACTGAGAATGATTGAATCTACCTTGTTAGGTCAAAAGTGTGGTCAAAAATAGGTTCTAAACATCTAAGCCCAAGTTTATTTGAAAAAATATTTATTTATTTATTTTGTACAGCATCTTTCTATGCAGCTCACACTCATAGTGATCCTCCTGTCTCAGGCTCCCCAGTGCTGGGATTACAGGTGTTCACCAATGTGCTTGGTTTCTATGACCAGCACAGCATGCCTGTAATTCCAGGGCCAGCACAGCATGCAGTACCTGTGATTGAACCCGGGTCCTTGCATTTGTCAGGCAGGCACATAGACCACTGAGCTATTTCCCCAGCTCCCCAAAGTTTTAACTGGAACTCTTCCCTCATGAGATACAGGAAGAAGGAAATGAACTATTTCTAAATTGAAAAAATTAAATGCTGCCCATTGAATGGATAGTAACAGAGAACCAACTTTCCTCTGCCTCCTGCCTACTAGGAATCCAGACCCAGTACTTGCTGTTCTGTATTTGTCTTCTTCCTATTTTGCAATGAATTAAGTATGTTCTCCTCTGGAGAATAATTTGCCCTGCCCACTGTATTCCATAATCTGCCTACCTTGGCTTACTTAACATGGTAGATTTTGTTATTAAATAAACTACATGCCAGATTCTATGGTCAGTATTTTCCCTTATTGGATTGACACAACAACCATAAGAAACTACTATATATATGGATTTGAATATTTTTAAATCTATCATAAAGAAAAGAAATCCAATACCACATATGTAGTAAGTGGCACAATAGATAGAATAGGGTATTTTTTTAAGTCCAGGTTTTATTGATAAAAAGAATAAAAGAAAGAAGTGGAAGAGTGAAGAGTGAAGGGATTTTCAATCACCTATGTGGTGGGCTCATGAAGATATTTACAGAGAGTCTTCCATATTCAAAAATATTTTGGCATTTTTATATCAATAAGAATTAGATTATATGAGTTCATAGAAAGGATTATAAAGACTGATCTTTGATATAATGGAGAACTAATGGAAAATAAGGAAACTATAGAATGTTTGATAGCAAAAGAATAGTCATGGTGCATTTATTTGCCATAAGCTTAATCTCCATATAATATAATACAAATATTCATGGCTTCAACTGTGTTAAATTTACATTCTATAAATTTTAGACTTTAAAATTATTCTTAGTGTACCTACCTTTCAGAGAATGTATCATCTATCTTAATGCCTTTAAAAAACATCACAGTTCCTAACAGTGATATTCTACCAGGAAAAGCTTTCTTTTTTTATTTTATTGAAGAACAATAACAATGAGACAGTTTCAAATCAAATTAACAGGATAGGTTCAATAATTAATAAATTGCATATTGTTTTAGTAGTGTTTTTTTCTCATACAAGGTGAATTCTTGGTATTCTACTTACAAACACCATTAGAGCTAATGTCTCTAATCAATGAATTAAGAGAATGTAGCTATATACTTATCTTATTTTTTAAAGCTCAATTAGAGAACAGCTTCAATAATTAATACTTTAAGCCTTGTTATCTTCCTAGTGATTGTCCATAGTACAAGAAGCTGACAGAATATCCTGTCCAAAATCTATTAGTGCAAATCTTGCTTCTCATATTTACCCTAATGGTACTGTTTATACAAACACAAAGTGGCTCTTTCTTTGTATCTCCTTTATTTGTTTAGTCATGTCAAAGATGGGCATTCCATTGTCATTAAATTACCAAAGGTGCCTGAGCTCAAAAATATAATGCAACACAGTCCAGCAGTCTACAATAATAGTGGGTTATCTGAAGAAGTTGTTGACTAGAGCCATTTATAGCTGTGCTAATGATTGTGGCTTGATTTAATATACCTAATTTTTATGCTTTTCTGCTGGATGGTTAAGTCCAAGATAAAACAAGACCTATACAACAAAAAATGTAGCTTTTGTATCTCATGAGGTCAGTCAAGTTCCCTCAGGGTTTATACTGTATCCCTGCACAGCGTTATCTATCCCAACTGTACTGTCTATACACACACATCCTGATTTTTTCTTTCTACAACACTTCCTTTGTCTACACCTGTCAAAAGTGGGCACTCCATTGACATTCAACTACCTTAGGTTCTTGAACTCGACACCACAATCCAACACAGTCCAGCATTCTGCAACCATAGGGAGTTATTCAAAGAAATTGTC
>PVKA01047456.1:0-14324 GCA_004027165.1 Ctenomys sociabilis | reverse complement strand
GTATATGTTCAAGTGGCATCCACTTCAGTATAAATGCTTCAAACTTATCATTCTTAATAGCTGAGTAATACTCCATTATATAGAAATACCACATCTTTTTCAACCATTCCTCATGTGATGGACATCTTGGTTGTTTCCAAGATTTTGCTATCACACATTGCACTGCTATAAACATAGGTACACATATATCACTATGATAAAATGTTTTCAGTTCCCTTGGGAAAATTCCCAGTAGGGGGGTAGCCAGCTTGAATGGGATTTCTAGTCCTACTCTTTTGAGGAGTCTCCACACTGACCTCCACAATGGTTGTACCAATCTACATTCCCACCAGCAGTGGAGAAGTGTTCCCTTTTCCCTATAACCTCTCCAACATTTGTTGTTGGTTGATTTCCTTATGATAGCCATTCTTTCTGGAGTGAGGTGGTATCTCAGTGTTGTTTTATTTGCATTTCATGGATGGCTAGTGATGTGGAGCATTTTTTCATATATTTATTCGCTTCTTTAATCAACATGGTATTGGCAACAAAATAGACCTGAGGATCAGTGGAATAGATTAGAAGATGCAGAGGCATCTACAATCACACTCAGCCATCTGATCTTCAACAAAGGGGCTACACAAGCTCACTGGAAGAAAGATAGCCTCTTTAACAAATGGTGCTGGAAAACCTGGCTTTCTACATGCTGAAAACTAAAACTTGACCCACCTCTATCACCATGCTCTAAGTTAAAGTCAAAATGGATTAAAGATCTAAACATTAAAACAGAAACAATCTCCTGGAAGAGAAAGTAGAAGGAATCTTGAAGACATAGGGGTAGGTAAATAGTTCATGAACAAACATATATTTGCACGGGAAGCACTTGAAAGAATCAACAACTGGGATCAACTCTTCTTAAGGAGCTTGTGTGTGTCAAAAGAAATTGTCAACAGAGTGAAAAGGCAACCCACAAATTTTGAAAAAATCCTAACTAATAAGCAATCAGACAGAGGTCTACTGTCTAGAATATATAAAGAACTAAGATATAACAGGGCCCTCAAATTTAAAGACCCAATTCAGAAATGGGCATTTGAGATGAATACACATTTCTCAGAGGACAAAAGCTTAAAATAATGGTGAATTTTAACTGGGTAGCAGCAGCTATTTATCACTGCTGGACAGAAAGTCCTTGGTTGGTTTTTGTTGTTTTGATTTTTGTTTTGATTTTTGGTAGCAGGGGTTGAACTTGGGATCTTGCACTTGCCGGGCAGGCATTTATGCCTCTGAGCTTGTCCCTGGCTCCCAGAAAGTCCTTGAAAAGAATGGTAAAAGGGATGTGTTTGAGGGCTGGAAAGTACAACTGGGCAGCTGAGTGGGGTCAGAGTGAGCCAGCGTAGTCGTTCTAACAGGTTGGGCTGCAGGATCTCATTTTGTCCTAAAATGGTGGCAGATAGTAGTTGATTTTTAAAGTTTAAAAATTTTCATCACACCTCTGCACCTAGATTCTCAGAGGCAGAGGCAGGAAGCTGGCAAGTTCAAGGCCAGCCTGGAAAAACTGACTAAGATTCTATGTGAAAAAAGAAAAGAAAAGAGAAGGAAAGGAGAATCCTGAAAATGTATCTCACAGGTGGAGATCCCTGGGTTCAATGCCCAGTACTGCAAATGAACTTCAATTTCACTATTTATTTATCTTTGGTACCAAGGATTGAACTTAGGACCCTGAGCTTGCCAGGCAGGCACTTATTCTACTGAGCAATCTCCCTGGCCCTTCAATTTTACTTTAAAACAGAAGAGATTACACATAATGGACTTCTAGAAACCTTTTCATTATTCTGATGCTGTAAAGCTTCGCAGATTATATGAAGAGATTGTAGTATCTCTCTTTCCTGAGAACTGTTCTGAAGTCAGTCACTGTGTTGATTCAAAGGTTGCTTCTACCTAGCAAAAGTGGGAATTTGAATCCCTAACTTACTTTTTACTGTTGTTTTCTTTAATTGTAACAGACTCTATCAGTAAAAAAAAATCATTGGATTATTACTTTTTTTAATTTTTATTTTATTGAAGTACAAATATCAATGAGACAGTTTTAAGACACCTTGACAAGATGGATTTGATAAATTGATACATTGCAAACTGTTTTCATAATGTTTTGGTATCATAGAAGGTGCATACATGATATTATACTTACAGACATTATTATAGCATATGTGTCTTATCAGTAAATTAAGAGAGTGTAGCTGTTTGTGTATGTTATTTTTTATACCTGAATTACATCAAAGATTCAATAATTAATGCTTTCTACCTTGTTATTTTCCTAGTGGTTGTCCATAGTACTACAAGCCGACATAATATCCTGTGCAACCACCCTTAGGGCAAATCTTGCCTCTCATAGAATTATGTAGAAGCACAGCGTTATCTATCCCAACTGTACTATCTATACACACACATCATGATCCTTCCTTTCTATACCCCTTCCTTTGTCCACACCTGTCAAAGATGGGCACTCCATTGTCATTCAACTAATTTAGGTGCCTGAACTCAAGGACACAATCCAACACAGTCCAGCATTCCACAACAATAGTGAGTGATATGAAGAAGTTGTTGACCATAGCCAATTATAGCTCAACTTATTATTATGGCCCTGCGGTGTATACTTCGTTTTTATACTTTTCTGCCAGATGGTTAAGACCTAGATAGAGCAAGACCTATATACCAACACATGTACAAATCATTGGATTATTAAATAGCTCAAGTGTGGTTTGGGTAGACCAACACATCTGAGGGGGATGTTTGGCTTATCTGGTGGGGAAACACATGAAGAAGTCATTTCAGTTGTGTAGGATTTTCCATGTGGAAGCTAGAGTGACTGGACTTTTCAGGCTCACAGACAAATGGGAAAAGCTGGCAGATTATTTGGCTGGAATCTGTGCCATATGTTCTGCTCTACTTCCAGCAGTACCTTTCTTATGTTAGACTGAAGTGGCCTCCTTTATCTAATTTATTTTTATTCCTTTATTTTGTTTTTTAATTTCTGTATTTGGTACAGGGTCTCACTATGTAGCTTGGATTCATAGTGACCCTCCCGTTTTCAGTGTCCCCAGTGATGGAATTACAGGTGTGTACCACCACGCTTAGTCTCAGTGGAGCACTCAGCATGCCTGGGCATGGGGCTGGCATGGCGTGTGGTATTAGGGATTGCATCTTGGTCCCTGCACTTGCCTAAGCAAGTGCTTAGTCTGCTGAGCTATCTCACCTGTTTCTTTATTTTTAACATCTATTGAGATCTGCCCCTCCTTTCCCCATCCACTCAGGTATCATGAAAAGAGTTTAAAGTATCAGGTCCCAAATATCTCCCATAAATTGCCATAAATTTCTACTTAATACATTAAGGAAACATGAGGATGCAATCACGAACAGATAAAATAAGAGCCTAAGTCCAAGTATGCCTAGTTTCTGCTGCCATAACAAATAGGCACATCCTTGGAAACTTAAATTCTTTTGAACAGAGATTTCAAGACCCAAGGTCACAGGCCCAATGTATTGCTATTCTGTAGTAGTTCAATATTTTTGGCTCTGGCTTAGTGATGAGACAATGTTATGTGTGACAAACCAAGGAAAATTATTTCTTTGAAATGTGGAGAATTTCTAAGAATCTTAACTTTTTTTTTTTAAAGAATTCATCAAATACAGCTTAAAGTAAACATGTAAATAGTACAAACAAGGAATATTTCTGTAGAAAAGAAATACAAACCTAGAATGCCATCATTAGCTATTTTTACTACTGATTTAAGAATCAATCAATATTAACATGGTAGAGTGTATTTTTATAAAACATCATAAAGTAAAATAATTATGTGTCAAATAATGCTTTTCTAATGCAATTGAATCTTTCCTTTTTCTGAGTTAAAGCCTTCCCAAGAAAGATTATAATAAGTATGCAATTTTAACCAGATGTTTCACTAATCCTTTTGAAAGACTAGTCAGAAACAATTTTTTCATTCATGATTCAGGAACAATTTCAAATTATTTCTGTGAAGGAGACTGTGTATAGAGGATTACATTCATTCCTGATCTCTTGTCTTGTTGATAAGACTTTTCTAAGTTCCTCTTGGCTAGAAAAGAATGTGGGGGGGGGGTTGGGGCCATACAGTCTATTACTTTCCACATAAGTTAGGCAATCATCTTTTTCAGATGTGTTTTGCACCCATTGTGTGTTTATGTGTGTGTCTGTCAGGAAGGCTGAGCTCACCTCAGAGCTCTGGATTTTTCTGAGTCAATCGTTTTAGGTCAGTTTTCCCTCTGTCTGTTCCTGGATTCTTATTTGAATCAAAAAGGTTCCCAGCAGTTCACCTCACCTTTCACTCTTCTCTTTTATCCTTACCTAATACTGCTATCCATGAACCAGTATTTTTTCTGGTCCTCATGCATTATAATGCATGCTCATGCCAATTTCGCAGACCTTATTCATCCAAGTAAACTTTTTCCCTAGTGTTGATTGTAATTCAGATTTTTCTGAGTGGATAGAGGCTCCTGGGCCACAAGGGAAGGACAGTGTGTGGGTGCAGAGCTCCTACAGTGAGAGCGGCTGGGTCAGTGAGTGTTACTGTCTCAAAGTGCCTTAGGGTGAGACATGAGCTAAAGAAGGGTAAGGTTGAAAGAGTATTGGTCTTTTCTTTTTATTATTTAAATTTTTAAATTTATTTATTGGGTACAAGGTCTTGCTATGCAGCTTAGACTCATGGTGATCTGTCTGTCTCAGCCTTCCCATGCTGGGATTATAAGCATGTGCTACTGCATCCGGTTTGGTTCCTGGGGCTAGCATGGCATGTGGTACTGGGGATTGAACCTGGGTCTTTGCACTTTCTAGGCAGGTGCTTATTCCACTGAGTTATCTCCCTGGCCCTCGCCTATCAATATTGGAGGTGTTGTTCTACTTTGCACATTAGTGTACAGTGCTGCCATCAAAAGATTGTGTTGAGTCCTTGGTGCAAAGTGTGACCTCTTGGATGGGATAAGCTCTGAGAAAAATTCATGTGAAAAAGATCTATGAGAGACTGATTTATAAAATGGAACTGTAAGAGGGCTAAGTCTAGAGGATTACACTGCTTAGTTGTGTGTATACAGTGTTCTTTTCAGCAACGTAAGTATGTTAGGGATCCATTAATAAATGAGAGATTCTATGCTTACAGCCAAGAAAATCTTGATGGACTTTCCTTTAAATCAAAAGAGAAAAAAACAGGAGGATCACTATGAGTCCAGTCTATGTAGTGACACCCTGCACACCCTGCACTAAATACATAAAAAATAGATAAAAATTATGTTTATGGACTGAATTGTGTCCCTCCAAAATTCATAGATTGTAGTCCTAACCTCTAGCATTTCAAAATGTGACTATATTTGGAGATATGACCTTTAAGGAGACAGTTCTGGAAAGATGACACCATTTGAGTGAGGACCTAATCCAACTTGACTAGTCCAAGTTGACTGGTTCCCTTACAGGACAGCAGAGGAGGGCCAGCCATGTGGGGACTCGAGGAGAAACTTTTTTTTTTTTTAGGACAGGGTCTCCAGGGTCTCATTGTGTATATTGGACTTGTCGTGATCCTTCTGTTTATATCCTCGCAAGAGCTGGTATTATATACGTATGCCACGACACCCAATCTCAGTTGCCATCTCAGTGTGCGCTGAGGGTGGGACCAACACGGCAGGCTCAGGGATTGAGCTCCCAGCCTCTGCATCTGCCTAAGAAGTTGCTTTAATCTGCTGAGCTATTTGGCCGGCCACTTGAGGAGAAGCTTTGCCCTGTGTAAGCCAAGGAGAGAAGCTGCAGAAGAAATAACCATGTAGGCACCTTCCACTTGGACACCGGTGGCCTCCAGATTTATGAGAAAGTGGGATTCTGTTTTAGAAGCCACTGAGACTGTGGCATGGTCTTGGGTAAGAGTTCTGCGTAGTCTTTGTTGTGGCAGCCCTGGCGAGCCCGATCGGGCCTCTGCTGAAGGACTGGCTCCTTTTCAGTTCGCACTCAGGTCACTAAAGGCCAAGTTTGCCCTCGCGGGACAGTACTGGGTGCATAGTGAGTGATTTTTTTAGACTCCTCACTAAGCCTACTTTTGACATTGTCTTCACTGTTTTATGTTTTTTAATTACCTTGATTAGGTTTGCTAAACATTCTAGGCCAGCGGCAGTGAACCTATGGCATGCGTGCTGAGAGCCATTTTTTTTTTTTTTAGTATGAAATTTTTATTCAGAAATATTCACATTATGTACTTTTAAATAGGTTACATTCAAGATATGTTCATTTAATTGTACAAAATAGCAAAGAATTTTGTATTTATTTTTGTAGATTTTGATTGAAAATTCACTTAAGAATTTTTTTTAGTTAATAGCTTTATTTTTTTTTAATTTTTATTTTATTGAAGTACAAATATCAGTGAGACAGTTTTAAGATACCTTGACAAGATGGATTTGATAGATTAATACATTGCAAACTGTTTTCATAATGTTTTGGTATCATGGTGCATACATGATATTATGCTTACAGACATTATTATAGCATACGTCTCTTATCAGTAAATAGAGTGTAGCTGTTTGTGTATGCTATTTTTTATACCTGAATTACATCAAAGATTCAATAATTAATACTTTCTACCTTGTTATTTGTGAGCCATTTGTGTCACTGAAAGTTCTGAAATGTTCGCCATCAGTGTGCTAGACCTGCACTGAAAAATCCACATATAATATGAATAAAGTTCTTGTATTAAAATATTTCTAGTAGTTATACTAAAAAATAAAGAGGCAGATGTAGTTAATATTAGTAACATAAGAATATAGGTTAACATATATAATATATTTATAGTAAATGTCAATATAAAATTATCTGTGCAAAATATTACATTCTTTGTTTTCCTACTTCCTACTGCCCAATCCAGAGGCTCAGTGGTCGCTGTGCCCTTGGCTACTGTGTTGGATGAGGTGACTCTAGGCCTAAAATGCTAAGGACTTACAGGGCTCACTCATCTATCAGCAAAGTACTCGCCAATCTTATTTAAAATGAGTAGTTCTGTCGATTCCGAGGTCACTGGCTGCATGTTGGCTATTTTAAGTTTCTGTTTCACAAGGTGAAATGCTTGAGTTCAGTATCATTCTAGGTGCAAATTCCTAATGGACACAGTGTGAAGAGGAGGTTATTACTCAGGTTTCATTCGTGTAATATTTCCCATTACGACTTCTTAAGAACACTGTCTTTTCTTCAATAGATGCTTATAAAATTGTCATTTATCTATAAAATAATAAGAGGGGAATGTATAGGGTAGGTTATTAGTCTTTTCTACATTTGATTATGTTAAATAACAAAAATCTAATGGGATTAAAGGGGAAAGCACTTCCATTTGTTGGGTTTTTACTGTGCACTTAACGTTGGTGATCGTATTCTATCCTTTTATGATCTTGTTTTTGTTGGGGGGGTGCTTTAAACAATTTATTTAACTGAAATAGACTTAAGTTTTTTTCTGAAGTGACTTCCATTTATTTTGATATACCTATTCCCCTTAATGATTTACAGGATCTTTAAGATCCTGAATTTGAGAAATTCAAAGGCATGGGAATAATACAACAGTCATATGAAACTGGAGATTGTAAGCCTCATTCTCTGGGAGTTTTGGAGATGGATTCAAGTTCAGGCTCCAGCTCTCCCACTTACTAGCTTTCTTTTTTTTTTTTTTTTTTTTTTTTTGATACCTGGAATCAAACTCAGGACCTCGTGCCTGCCATGCAGGACTGTGCCACTGAACTATGTCCCCAGCCTTAGTAGCTCTTTTGACCTTGGAAAACTATGTAAAGTCCAGGAATCTCTTTCCTCATTTAGAAAATGAGCATACAACAGTCTGTATGTTGGGGTTGTTCAAAGGCTAAGTGAGCTAATTCAGGAAAAGCACACTGCGTGAGGCAGATGCTAAAGCCTCACCGAACGTCAGCATCTTGTGCTTGTGCTTTGTTTTTTAATCTATCAGCAGGAACTGGCCTGGTATAAAGTCTTTAATCGTGCAGGAATTTTCTTGACTACTCAGTAGAGCAGCACACACTTTTTGCTGTTAAGTAAGATTAAGCAGAGAAGCCTGAAGTATTTTTCCATAATGAATGGCACAGACTACATTTGAGAAGGAGAACAGAATCCAGAAGTAGCTCTGACTTCCCAATAGCCAGGGGAGAGCACAGCACTGGTATAGCTGCTACCTCGCAATGAACAGCTTCAGCCTGCGAAGACAGTGACCCTGAGTTCTCTCCTAAAGATACCTGAAGTCCAGCCAATGCTGCTGTAGGACTTGAGCACCATGAGCCATCTTAAAGAAGAATACAATTCTCCTGGACCTACCTAAGTCACTGACATTCTTTTAACTCTTCTGTGATTGAAGACTAGAGGAGGATAGTGCAACCGGAACAATAAACATAACATGAACCAGAGGTTAGAACAAAACATGGAATGAGAGGGAAAAAGCCTTCTGCAGAGTCTTCAAATGCTCCCATTCATCAGTTAGTCTTAACCTTTTTGATAATTATATTATGTGTAACAGCAAAGAAAAAAAAGGGGATAAAGGTCTCAGGAGTTATATTGATAGACTATGTGTGGTGCTCCAAAATGGCATGAAATATCTTGTTTAAGCTGTAAAAATATATTAGCATGTCATGTTATCTTCATAAATTCTTCTCACACATAGGGTGGGTGGAGTTCCTGAGTCCCAAGGCGCAGTTCTAATTTGACTGGCCACTGCAATTCATCAATTGTTTTGTCATATATTTGCAGGCTCACAATTGGGACTGAGGTATTATGATTCTGGAGGGTTTGATAATAGATGAATTATTAGCTGTTGGGGACAGATTTGTTTCGGAGCCTTTCTGTGGTGGTTTCTTATATAGGAAGGCAATCATTCTCCTGGGATTTGCTCCCTCCGACCTAAAGAGAGTTTGAATATACCTTGTAATTTTTTTTTCTTAGTAAAATTTCATTAGTGGTTAATGACTGGTAGGGTTTTCTGGAAGTTTACCAAGTGTAGTTAGAGTTCAACTATGTCAAAGTTAAATAATTTTATGATGGGACAGCCTGCTCTCTGTATTCTTTGTCACCATATTTACAAAGATTGTACAGTTTATTTTTTTAGGCTAGAAAATTATACTTTTGGCTTTTGGTTATTTGCCTAGTATTGTCTGATTTTTTTGGTTAGAAATAATTTATTTCTAAGACCATCTGAACAACATCTAACTTTTGAAAGCAGGCAAGAAGTTAAATGACTTTTGTGGATGCAGCATATAAGGCCAGATGAACCCAAAGCTGTGCTTAAACTGATCATTTTATCTGGAAACTTCTCAAAGGAGCAAGATCACATTGGGGGCTGACTAAACAGAATCACTGTCTCTTCAAAGGTGCATACTGTTGGGAAGCAGAATTAAGACAAAATGCAAAGAAATTCAATAACTTGATATTTAACATTTTTCCAAAGTTTTAAATTTCTACTTTAGAAGGACATCTTCATAGTTAAATTGGCTCTTTCTTTTACACATTGTCATCAACTCCAAAATTAATTCACATTAGTATAAATTTTATAACTTTTTTCATTAGGCTGAAAGGATATGGAAATATGGAAGTTTAAAAATGATATATATATATATATAATTATATAATATTGAATTATATACCTATGTATATGTATAAAGTTATATAATTCAATATGGGATTGAAACTGTGTTGAACCTAAAGTTTTTGCTGAGAATACAGCATTTTTATGCTGTTTTTCCTCTTCGATTTAATAGAGACTGAATTTATTGGAAAGCTGCCCTCTTGAGTGGAAGACAGTGAAGAGAATTGACAAAGCTTTAAAACGGAGAAGTGGTCACCATGGTAGTGAATTCCCAAGTGGTAAGTGAACCTATAGCAAACATTCCAGAGCACCTGAGCTGATTTGAAAGCTTATTAAAGCTTTTAGGTTTTTGGTGTTACAAAATTTAAAAAAGTAGGTGAATAGAAGTTCTGTTTCAACAGAATGACCTGGAATGAAAATCAGGATTTGAAGGTCATTTGATTATACTATCAGGAGTTCATAGTCAAATGAGGTATGCATCTGAGATTGTTTCCAAGAAGTTATTTTGAGCACTTTTGTCAGCCCTGCACTTCTGTGCAGCTGTTCACAGCCGCTAGCTGAGAGTGACTCCCTCTTAGATTTTCTTAAAGTGCCTTTGTAGAACACAAAAGAAGTCTACATCATGGGCTCTGTACTCAATAAATTTGCATTCTATTTTGGGAAGAGTATTGACTTATAGGACGGGGTAGAGGAGGAAGAGCACTGATTGCTATGGTTTGTACCTTGATGTCACCCCAAAGCCTCATGCCATCTTAGATGTTTTTTTCAGAGGCAATGGGATCTAGAGTTGGTGATTGATTTGTAGTGCAATGCTGGGATTAAGAGTGCTGGGTATAAGGATGGGTGATTGGTGAATCAGCCCAGTGATTGGATTTGCACTGCCCTAATCCCTGCAGTCTAGATAAAAATATTAGAAAGAGGTCTACCACTTACCTCTTGTTTGTTTTTGCTCTCTTCTGTTGTCGTAAACTGCTTCTCCTGTGTGATGCCACCCTGCCTTGGACCCAGCCAACTGTGGACTGAAATCTCCACACACTGTCAGACAGATAAACCCTTTCGCCTTTTAACTCTGTGTGTCAGGACATTTTTGTCTCAGCAAAGTGAAAAAAACAACTAAAACGAGGGATGAGTTTCCACAGAATAAATGGACTGAGACTGAGATAGATAATGCCCAGGTAGATGGCCTAATAATCCAAGCACATGTTGGGATGAGCAAACCAACAGCTGTTGAGTAGTTAGGTGGTCCTTCTCTCTCTCCTGTCTTTAGCTCTGTCAGTTACTTGACACCTTTTGGCGTGGTGTCTGCTATATGCTAAGTGCCTTGTTCAGGAAGATGCTGCCAAGGTCAAAGAACATTGTTGTCTTCATGAAGTGTAAGATCTAGAGGAGCAGGCACTAGACACAGACATGTGACACTCACCAAACTGTGGTAAGTCTTAGGAAAGAAATGTAAGATGGTATGGCATAGATTGGGGTTGTAAAATACAGATCTGAAAAGGAGAAGATGAGACTCAAAGAATATACTTCTGAACATAGAAAGGTGCATGTTGAACACAGAACGCATTAAAATGAGATTTTCTATTCAGCTGCAATTTTATAGTCATACGTCTGATATATGATATAGATGTTTAGATCATACACATTTCATTTGGTGTATGTCAGTGCAGGAGCATGGAAGAAAGCAAATGTTATCTCTGAACCACAGAACTTCAGAAGATTTAGTAAGGGATTCTGTCACAATGGAGTGGCCAGGTGCAGTGACCCTCTGGGGAAGCGTTGCCTTCCCAGGGGCAGAGAGAGCAGAGCTGTCACAATCTCTAGGCTCAAATGAATAAAAGCGGAGGGCATAGTGAATTTAGAAGGAGAGAGAGGAAAGAAGGACAGTGTGTTCTTTAGAGGAACCGCAGTCTTGGCGAGAGATGCAGCAACCTGAGGTGAGCCCCTGACGTGGGAGTTAGGGGGCACACCCTCCTGGCACACTTGCTCTTCTCTCCTGCTGAGATGCTGTTGGCTGGTTTCATCTGGCAGCTGAAGGATAATGCAGGTCAGTTTCCCACTGGTACAGGGTTTCGCTATGCAGCTCGGACTTGTAGTGGTTCTCCTGTCTCAGCCTCCCTGTCGTTGGAATTACGGGAGTGGACCCAGTTTCAGTGGCCAGCACAGCAAGCAAGAGGTTACAGGGTTGGTGCAGCATACAAGTACTAGGGCTCAAACTGGAGTCCTTGTGCTTGCCAGGCAGGCACTTAGACGTCCAAGCTATCTTCCCAGCCCCAGGGTTAAGGTTTAGAAGGTCCAGTGTGGACCTAGGGGAGGTACAGAGAAAATATCTCCTACAGACATGAAGGCAAAGCACATACTATGGTCCAGGCTCAGTGGAATGGTCACATGATATAAGCTTGATGAAAAGATTTGTTGTTTTTAATTCACCTACAATGTGATGTAAGATATCAGAATGAACATATTGCTGCCAGGGTACTATCCCAACAGCCCTTCTAAAGTTCCTCTAGTTGGTGATTCAGATGTCTTTTCTAGTGAGTGTTTCTCTCTCTGCCTATCACAATAATTGGTGTCACGGTCTGTGTCTAGATGAACTGCTGCCCAGTGCTACTTGGCCTTGGAGCCAGGCAATTACTGACCAAAACCTCTACAAGTTGTGAGGTAAGTCAACCTTTCCTCTTTTTAATTGGGGTGTTGGATGTTTTGTTTTAGCAACAAGAAAATTAACTAAAACCCTCGGAATCACACACATGACAGCAGTGCCATGGGGAGAGCAATGGGCCAGAAACACTGAGCCCTTGAGCAGCACTCTCTCTGTTACCTGGAACCACGTGCAAGGCTATGGGGCCACATTTCCTCATGACGATTGTTCTGCTCTTTTACAGTGTCACCCTGCAGTGTTTTTTCCCTTAGCAAGTCTGGGGGTTGTAGAAACAAAGGGGTAGGAGGGCACTGAAATGTGTTGGTAATGTTAGCTGACATTTAAGCGGTGAGACTCTTGTGTCAGAGTCAGGAACAACTGTTTTTATTTACCAAATAGCTCCAATTTTTCTTTTTACTTGAGTTTCATTCTCTTCAGGAAAAAGACAGCTCTGGAAATTTATGAACCAGAGCTTGCTCTTCATTACCTGATCACCCAGTAAGCCTTGTGTACCTAAGCCTAAGGGTCACCTGCAGGTCTACAACTCTTTGTAATTTTATAGGAAACTCATTGGCTGCAGGAGGTGTGATGAGGTGCTGAGAGGCCATGTGTGGCTGCTAAAGAGTTATAATAATAATAAAGATATACATGTGTATGAGTCCTTGAGGCATAACATTTTCCCCAGACCTAGGGGGGATCTCAGGCCATTCTGCAGTGGCCTGCTCAGACAGGCAGGGAAGACCAGCCCAATTCCCACTTCAGATGAGAAATTGAGCCTCAGAGGGTCACTGCCCTGCCAGTGTCTTATGGCTGAGAAGTGGCGGAGGTGCTGGAGGCCAACTCCAGTAAAAAGTCTCCACAGTTTTTGGCGGGAGTTTTCAATGTATGAACAATCTCAGTCCGCTGGTGTTCTTAGAAAGGGCAAGAATGTGAGAGGTTAGGGACTTTTCTTTCACGGAACTTTGTGCATAATTTTGCCCAGTTACATACAGTGGTGCATACCTGTGATCCTAACACTGGGGAGGGTGAGGCAGGAGTATCCCAAGTTTGCACTTGGCCTTTACAACTTTAGGATTTAAAGAGATCTTTTCTCAAAAAAAAAAAAAAAAAAAAAAAAAGAAAGAAAGAAATATATATAACAGGGCTGAGTCTGTAGCTCTTTGTGAGTGCCCTGGGTTCAATCCTTAGTATCCTCTCACATCAACGAATAATGATCTGAACTTGGCAAAACAGGCTTTGTTTAAATGGGATTTTTTGCTCTTCAGAATCTTGAGCAGGATTGGAGGTGATTTGAGGAGAATATCAGGCCTGTCCCTCTTTTGACTGTCACATGGATTTACTCTTAAAAAAAGTATGAGTCAGGTAGCATTTTGAATAGAGGAGTTACATGATTTTAGAGCTATAAAAAGGCCCCTATGATCATTATGCTGGGCACAAATATTGGGGCAGGTGGAAGTAGAATAGCAAGGCTGCTGCAGTTCCTTTACTGTCTTAGAGTGACAGTGAGTTTCAAATAAAAGCAGAAGAGAACGTGGTTAGGAGCATGAGGTCGTAGGGCTGTGAAGGTGGCCCAGTGGCAGAGTACTGGCCTATGGTGCGTGAGGCCCTGATTGTGCTCACTAGCGATGCACAGTCACACACACTACTGCTGCTGCTACTACTATTACTACTGGAATTGACTTTGAAAGGAGTACCAAAAGCATTACCTGATAGTTCAGTGTGCATTCTAAAAGGAAGACTGAAAGAGAGAAATAAAAGATTGATTCAAATATTTTTTTCTTGCTGCAACTGAAAGAGCTGATTTGACTGAAGATGAGGAAGGCTTAGGTAAAGCACAGTTGAAAAGAGGTGGAGGTTCAAGTTCAGGATTGGAACTGTTTAGCCTTATTTTTTTACTTTTTAGAATACTCATCTATCTATCTATCTATCTATCTATCTATCTATCTATCTATCTATCTATCTATCTATCATCTATCTATCTATCATCTATCTATCTATCATCTATCTATCTATCATCTATCTATCTATCTATCTATCTATCTATCTATCTATCTATCTATCTATCTATCTATCTA
>PVKA01047455.1:0-14327 GCA_004027165.1 Ctenomys sociabilis | reverse complement strand
TGCATGGTGAGACCCTGTCTCAAAAAGGCAAAAAAAAAAAAAGTTGTTCCTTTTTTTTTTAAGTTGTTTCCTATGTAAGACAGGTTGGGGGCTTGCATGTTAGCTCAGTTCTTTAAGCACCTGCTCATGCAAAAGCAGTCAGGCACAGGATACCTTGGTTTGATCCCCAGCTCCACATTCCTTACCAGACCCACCCTTAAGGCAGCCTGAACCAGCCAAAAAAAAAGACCAGGTGATCTTTTTTTTTTCTTATCTGGTCTTATCAGGTGATGACTGATCGGTTACAGCTGGAGTACAGACGGCTAAATTATCATGGCCCTGACCCAACATGGCCGAATCCCCAAAACAACAGCTTCCCTGCCCTGGCTCCTCTCCCTGTCTTCAGAGTTCATAAAAGTTCCCCCTGCCTCCTTATTTCCGCTGCTCTGCTGTACCACCACTGCCGCCACCATCACTGCTGCTGGTAAACCTTACATTGACATTCTTCGTATAAAAATGAACTTTATTTCTTGCTTTTTTTTTTTTTTTTTTTTTTGCATTAAGATTGGGTCCCACTATGTTGTCAAGACTGGCTCACTTAGAGGGAGACTGAGCTCAGCGAGACCTCTGAGGCCATATTAATCCAGTCTTCTGGTCGTTGCTTTCAGCTACAACTAACAGCATGCAACGATCATTGAGCAAAATCACAGGAAATCTAGTGAGCACCAACCAGCTGTTAGTGACACCACCATTTCTTCATGCCTCGTCCAACTGCGGCAGCCATGGTGGAAATAAACTCAGTATGTACAGTCACCCAGGCTACTTTAAAATACTTAGATGAAGGGGCCTGGGGAGATAGCTCAGTAGAATAAGTGCTTCCCTGGCAAGCGCAAGGGCCTGAGTTCATTCCCCGGTTATGCCAAAAAAAATACAAAATAAAAAATACTTAGATGAAAATATTTGAAGGGTAAGAAGAAAACCGCATGTAGTACTATGGAAATCAAGAGAGGAGAATTTAAGAAAAAAAGGTGATCGATGGTATAAACACCTCAGAGATATCTATGGGAATACGAGCTGAGAAAAGTGTGCTGCTCTTTGTGAGGAGGAGGCCAGGACCGTCAGCTGTAATCAGCGTGCATGACAGGAACAGCAAAGCTCAAGAGGGCAGAACTAAGAGCCCCATGCATCGCAAATATGAGCTCTTCCTCAAACACACAGATGAAAGGATGAGAAAAATGGAGGTTGCAGGAAAGCCAAAAGAAGGGTTTGGGCTTTTTTTCTCTTTGTCTACATTTTTTTTTTTTTTTTTTTTTTTTTTTTTTTTGCAGAACCAGGGAATGAACTCAGGCCCTTGTGCTTGCCTGGCAAGGCAAGCGCCTATTCCACTGAGCCATCTCCCAGCCCCTTTTGTAATGGACAAACTCATGTTTTAGACTATAAATGTAAATCTCTTGTTTTCTGTTGTGTAAATGTATATTCATTCACCCACTGTTCTAGGTTGTTTAGTAAATACTGGCTGTTCTTGCTGCTTGCTAAGATAAAATTCCTACCTCACCAATTTCTGTAAACTAAGTTAGCTCACAGAGATGACTTCAAAAAGGAAATTAAATGGGCTTTAACTTCTTGTAACCTCAGGCTATGCAAGGCTCCATGCAAGTACTCAGGTGAAAGACAGCCAGAAACTAAAAGAAAGCCCCAGGAAATTTAGTTTAAATAGTGGTCACAATGACCCTAAAAAGCTTTATTGTGTGTCAGACAATGAATTTGTTTACCAAACTGAATGTGGTTCCAGGTTTTAAAACCTCCCCTGCTTCCTGGACTGGCCGCCTTTCATTCCTCTCCTGCATGAGAGGTGATGGGGGGGGGGCCCTGAGCTCAGTAATAAATGGCTTTCCAAATTCCAATAAGGTTGATCTGGTTCCTATTCTGAGCGACCCATAACACTTTTGCCTGCTTTTTTTGCCAGCCAGAAGGAGGAAAGATTTTTGTCTTCAGGCAGAAGAGAAACAGGAAAATAAAGGTAAACAAAGTAGACAAAAAGGAAATAATAAGTAGGCCGGGCATGGTGGCACATGCCTGTAATCCCAGCACTTGGGAGGCTGAGGCAGGAGGATTGTTGTGAGTTCGAGACCAGCCTGAGCTACAAAGTCAGCTTAAGGCCATCCTGAACTATATAGTGAGACCCTGTCTCAAAAAGACATTAAAAAAAAAAAAAAAAAAAAAAAAAAAGGAAATAATAAGAGAGAACATCTTTGATCCTGGATGTTGTAGCACCCACGGTTGGAAAAAAGAGAGAAAAGCAAAAAAGTTTCCTTGTGAAAACACAAGGATTGTGATGAGTTCATGTTAAACTAATGTGAAAAAATTACTCTGCTCAACTTTCTGTGATCCTGCTTCCCTTGTAAGACTGCAAGGAAGCTTAGTGTACTGTTGATAAATCAATTAACTCAGAGTTCCCAAAATAGACCTACAAAATAAATCAAAGTAAAGATCGAAGTGTTTCTTTTTTTTAAAATCAAATTAGTAGAACAGATTCAATAATTAATACATTGCACATGGTTTTCGTAGTGGCTTTTTGTTGTACAAGGTGCATACATGATACTCTACAAACACTATTAGAGCAGATGCCTCTATCAATGAATTAAGAAAAGTAGCTGTACACTTATCTTTTTTTTAAAGCTGATTTATAGTACAGTTTCAATAATTAATACTGTTTACATTGTTATCTTCCTAGTGCTTATCCATAGTACAAGAAGCAGACAGGATATCCTGTCCAAACACTATTAGTGCAAATCTTTCTTCTCATAGAATTACACAAAAGTACTGCATATTTATCCTAGCTGTACTGTTTATAAAAAGGTCGAAGTGTTTCTAACTGTATAAAATAATTAAGGTGCTGCTAGCCAACTGAAAAGCATTCCTGTGATAGTCAAGACCACAAATACGCAGATGTATGTTAAATGAGAACTAAACAATGCTCCCAGAAAAAGTGTATGCTGAGTAATGGTCACGCTGTCCCTAAAGGTACATGACACATTTGTTTGCCAAACAGGATGCGGTTCCTTGCTTTAAAATCCCTGTACTTCTCAGGTTCCTCTCCACTTGTCCTCTCCTGTGTTAGTATGGTCAAGCGGTCCTGGGCCTGGTAATAAAAGGTTCATAAATTTGAATATTGGATTCTGGTCTGGTTTCTATGTTGAAAACCCATAACAAGGATTTTTAAACTGCAAAAGAAAGTCCCATTCACCATCTGAGATGGGAGAAGAGGAAGAAACCATACTGGGCGATAGGTTTTCTGGGCAGCAGAGATGGCAGTGGTGGCACAGCAGAAAAGCAGGAATGGGGGCGGGGAGCCTTTATTAACTGAAGACCGAGGATTGAGGGCAGGGGGATGGGCAGAGCCTCTGACCTGAGGCAGGGAGGATGAAACTTCATGGACTTTTGCTGAGGTGGAGTTAGAGGGGCAGGTTTAGTGACACACAAGGAGCTGATTGGAGGCTCCCTTGAGGGGTGGGAAAGGTAAAAGGAAGTTGCACCCAGGACTGGAGTGGGGAAGAAGGAGGAAGTGGTCATTGGGAACATAAGCTGTTGTTTTGGGGATTCGGCCATGTTGGGTCAGGGCCATGATAATTTAAGCAGTCTGTACTCAGGCTGTAACCTTATCACTGAGTTGTCTCGAAAGTGAATCAAAGGCCTCATCTCACACAATCTATGTTTTGTCAGGAAAGGACAGGCCTTTCCCTGCTAAGGAAGCTCATGGAGCAGACAAGGGGCCACAAGAGAGATGTGGGCAGAGAGCAGCAGCCTGATAGTAGGCTCCAGGGTGTAATGGGTCAACTCACAATTTAGACTAAATGTAAATCTTGTGTTTTCTATTGTGCAAATGTATATTCACCCGCTTTCTAGGTTGTTTAGTAACTAGTGGCTGTTTCTTGCTGTTTGCTAGATAAAGTTCCTACCTTACCAATTCCTGTAGACAAAGTTAGCTTACAGAGATGACTTCAAAAGGAAGTTAAAGGGCCAGGGAGATGGCTCAGTGGAATAAGCGCTTCCCTGGCAAGTGCAAAGGCTTCAGTTCAATCCCTGGTTCTGCCAAAAAAAAAAAAAAGGAAATTATATGGGTTTTAACTTCTTACAACCTCGAGCTATTCAAGGCTGCTTGCAAGTACTCAGGTGCAAGATAACCAGAAACTAAAAGAAAGCCCCAGGAAATTAGTTTGAGTAGTGGTCACAGTGACCTTGAAAGCTTTATGGTGTGTCAGACAATGAATTTGTTTACCAAATGGAATGTGGTTCCAAGTTTTAAACTAGCCCCCTGCTTCCTGGGCTAGAAGGCCTTTCCTTCCTCTCCTGGGTGGGAGTTGATAGGGCCTTATGCTCAGTAATAAACAGCTTTCCAAATTTCACTCTGGAGGGGGGGAGAGATAGCTCAGTAAAGTAAACGCTTGCCTATGTTTGAATACACTGCTGAGGTGTGAAAAAATGGCTTTTGAGTAACACAGAGAAGCTAGCTCACTAAGTAATATAATCTCTTTTTTTTTTTTTTTGTAGCTTTCTACCACTAGGTGATTTACAGTGGACTTGTGGAACCAAAAGATGTAGTAAGTGATAAATAGTCCTGACTTCTCAGTGACTCAGGGACTTTCCCGAATAGTGATTCAGAAGTCCTAGCTTTAAAGTCCTCCACTTTTATTTGTAAGGATAGATCAATAACCTGAAACGCAAGATAGGTGCAAATTTAGATGTAACCAAGAAAACTAAATTCTTAATGAGCTTCAGTTATCAGGCCTTGTCATAAATTCATCATCATGTTATTGTAAGCAGCTAAATTGGATAGAAGACGGCATGAGCTGGGCATGGTGGCGCATGCCTATAACCCCAGCACTCAGTAGGCTGAGGCAGGAGGATTGTTGTGAGTTTGAGACCGAACTGCATAGTGAGACCCTGTCTCAAAAAGACAAAAAAAAAAAAAAAAAAAAAGGAGATGGCATGGAAGACAGGTTGCAACTGTGAGACAGACAGATGCTCTTGCTGTGGGCCAGACCTAAAGATCAAAGTTGAACAAATGCTGACCTCCCTCAAGATAAGCATCCGGGAATGATGATCATAGTGTTAGGTCTGAGAAGCCCACCGTGTGAAGACTCCAAGAGACGTCCTCTCATGCAAAAACAAGGGGATTTTATTTTCCATGCATGCTTGGGGCTCACTGAACACGCAGGAACAGAGAAGCCCCGAGCTGACCGTGGGCTGGGTTTTAAGCCCGAAGACAAAAGGGAGGAGAGGTTTTGCGAGCGCAGTTACAGAAGTGAATGGCATTGGTTAGTTTAGGTTGACCTTTAAAATAATTAGTGGGTTTGAGAATATATGACTTTTTAGGGTAACTAAGAGGGGTAGGCCAAAGGGCAACTACTAGCTAACTCTGTGGTTTTAGCTGCATTCCGAGAACAGGTGGGTTTACTTTGTAAAGTGACAAGAGTGTCCCCCAGGTCGGAGATTAAATGTTTTCCCAAGCTAGGCCTGAGGTTTATGACCCCACCTGAGGTTTTTATGTCCTCTTTGTTTTAGGAACAGGGATTACAGGCCCTAGTGGGGCAAAGGTTCATAGCATTAGTTCATTAGGCAGTAATTTAGCTGACATGGTTAGCTGATGTACTAAGGCGGCGCATACAGAACAGAATGGCGATGTAAAATGTATTTGGGCCCTACAGTGAGGAAGCCAGGAAGAGTCACTAATCCAACCGCTACGGTCTGGCTACTAGATAAACTCCTTCCCATATTCATGCCCGCTTGCTACATGACTCACTTCCCCAATTTTACCAGAGCAGTGGTCCTTGTAATCTCATTGGTTGACCATAGTTTAGTCCCACCTCATGCCCACCTAAGTGAGTTCCCATGTTTTCCACCACTTTAGACCCACCTCACCACATAGGTTTTTTTGGGGTTTTTTGTTTGTTTGTTTTGTGGAACCGGGGATTAAATTTAGGGCCTTGCTCTTACCAGGGAAGCACTTATTCCACTGAGCCATCTCTCTCCCTGGCCCATCACCACATAGTTTTACTCTATAAATTCCCTGAAAGAGACAGCTTTCCAGGGACAACCCACTCAGGTCCCCCTTCTGTCCTTCTCTCTGACAGGAGCTTTCTTTCCCCAAGAAATATTCTGCTCTTAATCTTCATTTGTTCCTAAAAGTCATTCTTCAACTTTAGAGAACACAAACTTGTACCAGGTACCTTTCAGGTCAGGAGTTTCATTTTCCCCCTAAATCAGTGTCTTTAAGATTAATTTTTTTTTCCTTTCAGGCCATTCTCAACCACATGCTCTTGGGTCCTCACACAGTGCACCAAGAGAATCCAGACAAATTTGTTTTGTTTCATTTTCAGAGACTCACTATGTAGTTTAAGCTGGCCTGGAACTCACTGTGTAGGAAAAAAAAGAGGTTATGAGCAGAATATGTTTATTGAGGGAAAGAAAGCTCCTGAGAGAGAGACAAGAGGAGGGGACTGAGCAGGTTGTCCCCAGGAAGCTGTTTCTTCCAGCTTTTATAGAGTAAAACCATGTGGTGAGGCAGGTGTAAGGTGGTGGAGAACATGAGAACTCGCTTAGGTGGGCATGAGGTGGGACAAAACTATGGTCAACCAATTGGATTATAAGAACCATTGCTCAGGTAAAATTGATTAAATGTAGTTCCAAATGGGGAAGTGAGTCACATAGCAAACTGGCATGAATATGGGACAGGGTCTCTTCCTGTTGGGGATTGGGCTAGTGACTCCTTTGGGCTCTTTCAAGGTGATGGATACCTATTTAGAATATCAATCCCTGATGCCCATCCCTAGGGAAGTACAAAGGTATATTTGTTTCTTCTTTTGTCTTGAGATCTGGCCTATATGGGAGTGTCAGTCTCTTCCAAGTTGCAAAGTCACCTTGTCTTCCATATTGTCTCCTTGAGGGTCTGGCCCTGTCTGACTGCCTATAATATTTCTATCTAATTCAGCTGCCTACAACACTGGGATTAAGAGGTGCACTCAACACCCCATGCAAGGCGAGCTTATGTTTTCCACTATCCCATCAATCCAACAAGGACAAAATTTCCAGATCCTCTCTCATACAAATTCCTGGGACACATTTCCACCTAGGGATGGATCCCCCTTCTTGGATAACCCCTTATCATTACAAATTCAGTGTGTCCAAAACCACCTTTCTATATAAGAATCAGTTTCCCTTCTTTCAGAAGGGACCATACCAGTTATTTTGGATAGAGAAAGTAGATTATAAAGAGTATTGGGCTGGTGAGATAGCTCAGTGGACTAAGCCCCTGCTTAGACAAGCACAGGGATGCCACACCAGCCCATTCCCGGGTGCACTGAGCTTGCTACAGAGTCCAGACTTAGTGGTGCATGCCTGTAATCCCAGCACTGGGGAGGCTGCAAGCAGGAGGATCACTATGAGTCCAATCTGTGTGCTGAGAGTCTGTACAAAAAAAAAAAAAAAATTAAGTAGGAAGAAAGTTAATAACTATACCTAGTTACTAAAAAGGTAAAAAGAGAACTGCCAGAGGTGGTGGCACATGTCTATGATCCCAACACTTGGGAGGCTGAGGCAGGAGAATTGCTGTGAGTTCAAGGCCAGCCTGGGCTACACAGTGAGTCCAGGGACAGTCTGAACTACATAGTATGACCCTGTCTCAAAAAATATTAAAAAAATAAAAATAAAAAATAAACACAGAAGGAGAAAAAGGTAAAGCCCAACACAGACAGCAACTGCAAGAGCAATTGCCATTCCTATGGGAGGAGGCTAGGGTGTTAGAGCATCGCCATTTAGGAAGGCCCACAGGTCCTGGGGAGGACGGCACCAGCTGACTAGTACTGACAGGACATCTGGGGTGGGGTGGCAGGACTGTTTCTGTAAGCGTTGGGAAACTGAAAGCCGGCTGCAGCCACTGCTATGAGAAGGGCCCCTAGGATAAGGAAGCACTGCTTGGGTGTACACAGAGCAAATGCAGTTAAATGGGAGGCCCACCAGGAATAAAAGGAGGTAACAATTTGTGTCTCCATCCTCCAGGCTTCCTGTCTCTTTCAAGCACCCCTTATCTGCAAAGGCAAACCAGAAGCCAGATCATGGAGCAGAAAACCAGTTGGTAGAATACCAGCACCACATCACAAAGCATTCAGGATTGGAGCTTAGAGACAGTAGTTTAATAACTGGCATAGTTTCTGAACTGTATCAGGGCACAGCCAAGAAATAGAGACAGAAGTCTTTTCAGAGGGATTTTACTACAGCGAGATGGTGTGTGGGGAATAAAAGAGCCAAGAAGCCAACAGGGTACAGTGAACCAACCAGAAATTAGTGGAAGACAGCTCCCAGGCTGAAGGGACTGTAAGAGTCAGGAGTGCAATAGGCAGGATCTAAGGAACCCAAAGGGGACCAGATCCCAGGAAGGGCCAAGTGGGCAGGAGACTGGGACCAAAGACAGAAAGACTGTCTGACTGACAGGGAGGAGATGCAACTGCTGGCAGTGACCTGTGAGGCGGAGAAAGCCAGGGGTTCTTTCTCCTCCCTCCTTACACCCTCCAGCCAGTGACTTACCATCACCACAATCTCTCCAGAAGACAGAGAACAGGGCCAGGGAGACAGCTCAATAGCTTAAGTGCCTGCCTGGCAAGCACAAGATCCTGAGTTCAATCCCCAATGCAAAAAAAATTAAAAAAACAGGATTGGAAATAGTGCCGCGTGACAGAAGACAGAGAAAGTAAGAGCAGAGCAGGACCTTAGAGCAGCCAGATAATAACCTGTTCATTGGCTCATCTGGGGCAGTTTTTTGTTTTAGTATTTATTTATTTATTTATTTATTTATTTATTTATTTGGTATAGGGTCTCACTACACAATTTAGACTCATAGTGATCCTCCTATCTCAGTCTCCCCAACACTGAGATTACAGATGTGCACCACCATGCCAGTCTCAGTGGCAGGTATGGTGCAGGACCGACATGGCATCTGACACCAGGATCAAACCCAGGTCTTCACACTTGCAGGCAGGCACTTAGACCACCTCGCTATCTCTCTGACCTTGAATCATCTGTTTTTGACAGTGGCACCACCACTTTCTCCACTTCGCTGTTTGGACCCTCTGATAGCTTTAGTTTTCTCAATTTCAAGTCCCAAGTAACAAAAAAGAAAAAAAATATTTTTAGAGGGTCTGCCCTTAGCTCAGTTGTTTAAGCGCCTGCTCATGCAGTCAGGAGCAGGATACCATGGTTCAATCAGCAGTTCCACCTGCCTTACCAGACCTGCCCTTCAGTCAGCCTGAGCCACAGAGCCACCAAAAAAAAAGGGGGGGTGGGACGGGGAGTTGGCAAGTACAAGGGTCTGAGTTCAATCCCTGGTTCTGCACCAAAAAAAAAAAAAAATCTTCAAGTCCCACACCAAATCTGTTACCTGGTCTACAGCATTTGCCTCCCACTTCTCTGCTTTCCTCCATACTGCCCTACCATGACTTGTTCGCCCTCGCTGTAGAGACAGTCATTGCCATATCCTCCTCCAGACTCATATTCACCTGCTACCGTCCCTTTCCCACCACCTTCCAGGGCTTGGCAAATTACGGCCAGTGGGCCCAGTCCAGCCCAACGCTTGTCCTTGTACCTGAAGTTACTGAAACACCACCTCCACACTTGTTCTTTCATATTACAAGGACAGAGTTCAGTGGTGGAAACAAAGTTAATGTGTCCCAAACTATTTACTCCCAAGCTCTTTATAAATAATGGAAAAGACTCCTCTGTATTCTGTTACTAGATTTGTCTTCCTAAAAAACCTTTCCTGCTTCATTTTCCTAACTTCAAATTACCCATTATGTCTATACAATAAAACAGAAAGTCCAGCTGGATGTCATGACCCACACTTGCCACATACCCCAGTCCTCTGGGAGGCTGAGGTAAGAGAGTAACAAGTTCAAACCCAGCCTAAGAAACTTAATAACTAAATGAGACCTTGTCCCAAAGCCAAAAAAATGAAAAAATCTAGGGATGTAGTTCAGTACACAGGTCCTAGATTCATTCCCTAATAGAGTAAATTAATTTAGTATTAATTAAAATAATAAAACCAGGTCCAACGTTTGTCATGATTCAACTTTTTCTTAAATATAGAGCCATATTAAACTAATGTTTTGTTTCGTTTTTGTTTTTTAAGTTATTTGGTAGAGGGTCTCTCGAACCTGTAGGGATCCTTCTGTGTCAACCTCGCCAGCACTGGGATTACAGGGATGCACCACTATACCCAGTTTCAGTGGCAGGTTTAGCACAGGACCAGCATGGCGTGTGGCACCAGGGATCGAACCCTGGTCCTTGAGCTTGCTAGGCAGGTGCTTAGACCACCTAAACTAATGTTTAAACCAGTGATTTACACTGGATGTGGTGGTACATGCCTGTAATTCCCACATCTGGGAAGCTGAGACAGAAGGATTGTTGCAAGGCGAAGGTCAGCCTGGTCTACAAAGTGAGTGCAAGGGCAGCCTGACCTGCATAATGAAACTCTCTCTCAAAAAGACTAAGTAAATAAATAATCAATGATTTAGTAATACAATAAGATGTCCAATACGCAATGAACAATCTAGAATTAAGATATCACTATTTTTATTTCACCTATTCTTACTGCTACCTACCATATATCTTTTTGCCCTTGTCAAACTGGTCCCATTTTTTGTTTCTATAGTATCAGCAATATGCTAATTACTTTTTTTTTTTTTTTTTTTTGCATAACCAGGGATTGAACTCATGCCCTTGCGCTTGCCAGGAAAGCACTTATTCCACTGAGCCATCTCCCCGGCCCTGCTAATTATTTTTTATAGTAGTGAATAGGTTGAATCGTGCCCATCCAAAATCCATATGCTGAAGTTTAATCTTTGCTATGTAAGAAGATAACTGTATTTACAAGCTGGGCCTTGAATTCACTATGTAGCTGAGGTAGGTTGCCCTAAATGTCACAGCAATACTCCTGCCTCAGCCTTCTGAGTGCCGAGACTGCAAGTGTACTTGTTGTGGTTCAGAAAACCCACATTTATAGTGCCATGGAAAAGTTATTGGAATTCTAATAAATTAACTCCAATCTATCACTTGCAGTACAACACATGGTGAGAATAAAGACACTAAGTCATGTCTGTAGTTGTGGAGAACTAAGGGGGATCCCAAGTCCAGTCAGAATTATGGCTAACAGGAACAAAGGCCTCCATGTAGGGCCAAATCGGGGCTTCATTGATTCATGAAGAGGGAGTGGCTCGGGGATGAGTGACTGTGAGAGTGGCATGAAGTATGTGTGTGCCATGAGCTGAGCCAGTAGAGGCCTGAAATCGCCACTGCAGTATTCAGAGACAGAGAGACGCAGAAAGAATAATCTGCATACCACAGATGGGGAAGTATCTAGTGTTTTGGGGTCGGTGCTTCAGTTTTGAGGTGTACTTTTCAAGCCCTGAGAAATCATACCCTCTTTCCTAGAGGCTCATTCTCAGCCGACATCATGGCCCTCTTGGCTCAGCTCACACATACTACTTGGGATCTATAGGAGGGGCAACATTGACTTGTTGGGCTTGTTTTTGTTTGCTTGCTTGTTTTGCAGAACCGAGTACTGAACTCAGGCCTTTGAGCTCGCCAGGGAAGCATTTATTCCACTGGGCCATCTCCCCAGCCCTGGGCTTGTTTTAAAGATTACACATCAGCACCTCTGCTAGACCTATCTACATTGCTTAAAGCCAATTGAGGGAATGGAGATAAAATGTAGCCAGTTCTACATGTATAAATACATGGAAATAGGGCCAGGTTTAGCCAAGATGGAGACAATTGCTCTTTTTTCAAGCAGAGTCACCCAGAGAATGAGTCACCCTCATTCTCATCGTGTTAATTACCACTGATGTTAATGAACATCTATGACTATAACGCTGGTTACCTGTAGGAGGATGAGGTTCTCTGTGTGTTTAGGTTTTTCTTTTTTTTTTTTTTGTACACAGGGTCTCACTATGCAGCCCACATTCATAGTGATCCTCGGGGCTTTCTGCCTCCCTGGTGCTGGGATTACAGGCACACATCACCTGTCTAGAGTCTCTTCTAAATTCAACTTTTTATATCTGTGATCCATTATGGCCTAGATCATCATTTTCCCTCTTAAATTTTGTAAGTATTTTTAATCAATTAATGACTACTGGAATTACAAACTTAGTAAGGAGCTGTTCAATTTTCTTTGCCAGTTTTTAAAAATCAACTTGTACTTTGTCTATTGAGTTCTTTACTGGCCATGTATACTGATTCTGAGTAGTGTGCATTACAAATATTTTTTCAGTGACCATTGACTTTCCTTTGCATTATCTCAATTGTCATTTTGCTGAACAGAAATTACTAATTTCATTTTGAGAACTTAGCAGGGATCTGGGCAGCCACAGCATGAAGCCCAACCCCACGACCTGCACAGAAGCTTTGTTGCACATTGGCCAGTCACCTGCACCAGCAGTGAAAGCCTTGGTCAGTCCTACCCTGCCCCTGAAACTTACTGACACACACTCTACCACTCTTCCAATAGTGCTGAGTCTGACTGATCATTGCGAGCTTTAAAAATCCCAAAACAAAGGAGAAAAATGCAATCCCAATCCTCTAGCTCACTCAAAACAAGGCCAAGAGACAAGGACGTAGAAGAATTGGAAGTCACACACCTAAAATATCTGAAATGATAGCAACTGAAGTAAATAAATAACTCCATCAGGCAACAGAAAAAATATGATCAGAAGTAATCTCTCAGGTCAATAAAGAAATGACAACAATCATGAAAGGATTACTCAGCACAACTAATGAAGACATAGATTAAAAAAACAGAAAAGAATATGAAAATGATGGAAACACTGAATAAGCATTATAGAGAAGAATCAGAATGCATGAAACAGATTCAAACAGATATCTGGGAAATTAAGAATTCCATTGAAAGCTGACAAAGCCACTGGGAACAAAACTGAAGATAAATTTTTAGACCTTAAAATGCAGCTAATGAACATGAATGGAAAGATCTCTTAAAAATAACAATGAGTGAGGAAAAATAATTCAGCAGCTACAAGATAACACAAAGAAAAATAATATAAGAATAATAAGTGTTAATGAAATACCAGGAGACATCAAAAGTGACATAAAAGACTATTCATAGAAGTACTAGCAGAAAATTTTCCAAACATGAGAAAATAATCTGACATACAGAAAGTGAAGCATATAGAATTCCAAATAGCCATAATCAAAATAAATCTATGCCTAGACACATCATAATCAAGATCCCAGAAATTCAGCAGAAGATATTAAAAGCTGATAAAGAAAAGAAATAGATCAATTGTAATGGAAAGTCCACCAGAATCAGGGCTGATTCCTCAACACAAACCAGCAGATCAAGAAGGAAAAAAAAAAAAAAAAAAAAAAAAAAAAAAAAAAAAAAAAAAAAAAAAAAAAAAAAAAAAAAAAAAAAAAAAAAAAAAAAAAAAAAAAAAAAAAAAAAAAAAAAAAAAAAAAAAAAAAATAGACCATATACTAGCACATAGAACATGCTTAAGTAAATTTCAAAGGAATTCAAATTATCCCATGCATACTGCCTGACCGTAGTGAAATGAAACTGAAAATTGTTGACAAAAGAAACTACAAAAACACCATAACATGGAAATTAAATAACAACCTCCTTAATAATCAGTGAGTTACAGATGAAGTGAAAGAAGAAATTAAACAATGTTTAAAATAAAAAGAACTGAACTGCATAGTGAGACCCTGTCTCAAAAAAGACAAAATAAATAAAATAAAATAAAAAGAAAATATAGATGCAACTTACCAGAACCTGTGGGATACAATGAAAAGTGTTTTACAGGGAAATTTACAGTGGCAAATTTGAACATTAGGCAAACAAAACAAGCCCAAATAAATGATCTTGTGCTACACTTCAAGCTCTTAGAAAAAGGACAGCAAGACAAGCCCAAAGTCCAAAGAATGCAGGAAGTTATACAGATTAGAGCAGAAATTAATACAATGGAGATGAAGAAAACAATACAAATAATAAATGAATCAGAGAGTTGGCTCTTTGAAACAATAAATGAAATTGATAAATCCCTAGTCAACTTTACCAAAAAAGGAAAGAAAAACCCAAATTCATGCAGCAAGGAATGAAGGGCCAGCCATATAGCTAGCAGACTAAAGTGCCTGCTTAGGCAGCAGGGACCAGGGTTCAATCCCTGGCACCACATGCCATGTGGGACCTGCCCCCAGAGAATGAGACTGTGACTGAGAGTAGGCATGGTAGCGCGTGCCTGTGATCCCAGCACTCTGGAGGCTAAAAACAGGAGGATCACTAT
>PVKA01047454.1:0-14324 GCA_004027165.1 Ctenomys sociabilis | reverse complement strand
GATAGATAGATAGATAGATAGATAGATAGATAGATAGATAGATAGATAGATAGATAGAATAGATAGATAGACAGACAGACAGGTTTTATTCAAAATTAGAATGAGATATGATGTGCTTCACTCAGTAGAGATGATAATTATCATTTTTCTTTTGGGAAGTATTTAGAGCATGACTAGAAATTGACCACAATCCTTGCAGCAAGAAATGGAGAGAAAGAAATAGTAGAGTTCTGCTTTTTTCAGGGTAAAACTTGATTCCAAAGTTCTAAAGAAAACACTAATGGCACCATTTGGTAAGGGCAATAAGGAACACAGTGAGAAGCTGGCACGTGGCTGATACTCTGCTGCTGGTACTTTCCCTGCCTGGAGGACATTTGTCTCGGGAAAGTGTAGATGTGACACTGTAGCATACACACCCTCAGACTGTCGTGTACATGCCTGGTCTTGTCCATCCCCGCATGGGTTGTCACAGCTTCCTGTTCTACTTGTGTGACCTGTTCCAGAGGAGAGATTGCGAGTATTCAGCCTGTGCCTCTTACCAAGAACTGGGACAATTTAGCAGCAAGACACTCCTGGAACCTAACCGACTGGGATTGAGCATAAGCAGAAAGCATTCTTTTCACCTGTAGCAATCCAGTAGGCTGCACGTGCTTGCCATATGCCGTCTCCTACAGTGTTCTTTATTAAAATGGAATGTACTGAGATAATGTCTCCTGGAAACTGTGCGAGCAGAGTACAGATCGCAAGGAATTCCCAGAGACCTTTCCCCGCACCCCAGTAGAAGCCACGAGGCCTTGAGGAATCCTTTTTCCTCTTCATGTCTTCTGAAACATGTCTTCCATAGCTCTGAAGCACTGTGGAACTTATTTATAACCAATCATAAGCTCATCTCTGGTCTGGAACTCTAATGTGGAGCACTCCTTCCCCGGGCGACTGCCTGTGGGATTCCCTGAGGAGGAACTCTAACTGCCTCACACCAAGTTCGAAAAGCTACAGTAGTCCACATACACAACCTTCAACACCAAGCAAAATACTATCTTAAATCAAAAACAGAAAATTTAAGAAAAAAAAAAAAAGAACACTGCTTGGACAACCCAGCCCTAGAGTGAGACAAAATGAGGGTCCAAATGCCTAAATAACATAAAGTGTTATTTAAAAAGAGAAAAAGGTAGAATAGCATGGCTATCTCTGAGAAGGGTGCAATGTATTAGGGACATATTATTTTTTTTCTATAAAAGAATTCTTCTGCTCTGGCTTTTCTCAGCATTCCTTATTTCCTCCCCATGTGGTGCTAGTAAAATATAAAATCTAAGTTAAATTCAAGTTTCAAGATAAGAAATGAGTAATATTTCTGGTATACATATCTTCTGATATTTTAGGAACATAATTATATAGAAAAAATATTCATTATCTGTCTAAAATTAATTTTAGCATGGTATCTGATATTTTACTTGATGAATCTGGAAAAGCATTCTTCTCCCAGGCCACTCAATCATTTTGAGAAGTTTGTTATTTTTTATAGGAATAAAACTAGAACTTATAAGGCAGTCAGCCACTTGTCTGGGGCCCAAATGACTAAGGGAAAAAACTCCCTCTGGTAGTCAGGAACCCTCAGAGGGGTTGAAAAGAAACAAATTGTTTGCTAAAAGAAACAAATTCTAGCTGGCCTTTCTAATACCTGAAATTAGCACTATTTTTGTCTTTATTTACCTTAATGATATATAATATGTATATGTATTTATAAGGCATGATATAATTTGATACATCAATGTATATGATCAAATCAGAGTAATTAGTTCTCCATCTCCTCAAACATGTATCATTACAATGTTTTAGGATCTCTCAAGCATTTCTAGTTATTTTTAAGTAAGTAGTAATTTATTACCATCTCTAGTTGCTGTATGGTGCTAGCATTGATTCCACCTGTTTTGGTGCCCAGCATCTGACTGACAACTCCTCTTCACCTCCCTGGAGGTGGTCATCTTTAGTGACCACTGTTTTAATTCAAGGGAAAAGAGCCAGAACCATCGTAACCATCATTTACAATAATCTTCCTCCCCCATTGGCATGATGGTTTGTGGTTTTTAAATTTTTTTTTATGTTTTAAAAAGAATAAGAAATAGTGACACACAGAGAGAGAGAGAGAATACAGAATTTCAATAAACATAATAATAGGAATTCAACAATTGTTATATTGCCTATTGCTATATTCAAATTAGTTGTTCAGATTACCAGATATAAGGATGCAAAACTGATCAAAAATTATAAAAATTAGTATTAAGAGAGAAAAGAATTAAGCATTAACCTTTCCTTTTAGTAGACCAGAAGAAGTCAGCAGTACAATTATGCAAGCTGCCCTGTGCACATTCATATATATTTCTTTCTCCTCTCCTTTTTTTCCTTTTTCCTTTCCTTCATCTCAGGTGTTTCTTCCCTTAGGACAGTTTCTTTAAAAACTTACCAACAAAACAAAGTCTAGGTCCTGTTGGGTCACTGCCAAATTCTACAAGAAATTTTAATTAATTTAAGATTTAATGGCAATTCTTCTCAAACTCTTCAAGGAAATTGAAAGGGAAGTAATTCCCTCAAATTTATTCCTGGACACAAATATTACCCTGATATCAAAATCAGAAAAAGACTCAACAAAAAAAGAGAGCTACAAAGAAAGAGGGGGAGGGGAACTACAGGCCATTCTCCCTAATGAACATACATGCTGAAAAATCCTCAATAAGCAAACAGAATGCAGCAAATTGTCAAGACGATTATATGCCATGATGAATTGCGATTCATCCCAGGAATGCAGGGATGGTTCAACGAATGCAAACCAATAAATGTAATACACTACATCAACAGAGCCAAAGACAAAAATCACATGACCATCTTAACACATGGAGAAAAAGCTTTTGATAAATTCACCACTCGCTCATGATTTGAAAAAAAACCTACAAAAATGAGAAGTAGACGGTCTTTATCTCAATCTGATAAAAGCCATCTATGACAAACCAACAGCCAACATCATACTACATGGACAAAAACTAAAAGCCTTTACTTTAAAATCAGGAACAAGATAAGGATGCCCACTGTCACCACTCCTATTCAATATAATTCTGGAACATTAGCCAGAGCAATTACATGGGAGAGAGAAATAAAAGAATAAAGATAGTAAAGGGAGAAGTGAAATTATCATTATTTACAGATGACATGATACTCTACATAGAAGACCCCAAAAACTCCATCAAAAGACTTGTACATTTAATGACCAAATTCAATAGCATAGCAGGATACAAAGTCAACACCCAAAAATCAATAGTATTGTGGGGTCATGGAAATGGCTCAGTGGAATAAGAGCTTCCCTATCAACCATAAGGACCTGAGTTCAATCCCTAGTTCCTCAAAAAAAAAAAAAAATCCATAGTTTTTCTATATACAAACAACAAAAACACCAAGAGAAAAATTAGAGAAAATTCTCTTTTCACAACAATATCCCACCCCCCAATGAAATCAATGTAACAAAGGAAGTAAAAGCTCTATACAGTGAAAAATTACAGTACTCTGAAAAAGAGATTAAAAAGGCTTTCAGAAAATATAGAGATATTCCTTGCTTGTGCATTTACAATGATCTTAGTATTGTGACCAAGCTGACACATGTTACACTGATTTGAATTAGTTTCTCCTTCACTAAAGGTGGAAGTGGTTGGGGCTACTTTCCAGGTAGCATCTAAAAATAACCACTTGCTCCCCTGTGCTCTTTATCACGAACTCCTGGGTATATGTGTTCCTTTCACAGACTAACAGCCACTCCAGATCTCTAATAAGTATTCTTGGAAAATAGAGAGGGCTGTTTCAGAGAAATATTGTGTTAATTTTTAATAATGGTATCTTTACCTCATCCATAACCTAATATTATAGCAAATCTTCCAGTTATTCTGCACCATATACTCTGAATTTCTGGTAAGGTTTTGTTACAGTGAAGGCACTGAGCAATGTCACTTGGGCTACCCTTATGCCTCTGGGTAGAACTGTGTTCAGATTACAGTAGCAAACAAAAATCTTGATTTCATAGAAACCTCCACTGTACTCAAGCTGGTTCAAGCCACAGTTGAGTATTTTTAGGGAGGGGATATGTAATGAGTTAGAGTCCAGGTTTTGCCAGCTGTGTGGCTTTGAGCAATTTAACTCACTCTGCATTTTTGTTTCCTTGGCTATAAAATAAGGGTCACGGTGAGGATCTAACAAGTTTATGTATGTAAAGCCCTTAGAACAACGCCAGGCACAAAGACGAGGTAGGGGATTGTTTATGTTATCGTTTTATCCTATTAATGGAAGAATAAATTGTCTCAAAATTTCCAGGGAACATGCAGCAAGAACACTGAAGCTACTTTTACCATTTAATACCATAAATCCATTTCTAGAAGCTTATAAAATAAGCAGAGATGTCAATGTAATATAGGTATAAAAAATCATCCCATTCTTGTTTATCATAGGCAGATACAGGTAGCAGCCAAGAACCTAACACCAGGAGTCTTACTAAATATATCAATTTGATGAACTATTTACACAATCACTAAATATCATGAGAGTGTCATGAGAAATTATTAGGATTAGCTAGAAAAAGGAAAAAGCATAATAAAACAGGATTTCATTCATTTCCTAGTCTACATTGATAGACCTCTGTTCTAGTGCCATCCTAGATACTAAAATTGCAGGTGCCCAGGGCATCACAAGAAAGGTAAAGGGGTTGAAGAAAAATTCCAAAGAAGTTCCTCATGAAATTGGTCTATTGCTTTTAACTTGAAAATACATAACATATTATGCTGAAACGTGTGCAGTAGTCAACAAAGGGTTGATTAGACAAGAAGATAAAGGGAAAACTGAATAGGTTAGACTGAAGACTGAAAATAGATAATGCACACAACAATCAGATAATTGATTACACTTGTTGAGAGGTCATGACAAGCCAAGGAGCAAGATGAAAACTAGCCGATATCTGATTTCATTCTTCCAACATCATTGTATAGTACAAATTGCAATTTTGTCAAGCTAGACACTTTATCAAAGAAGAAACTGAGATCCAAAGAATTTTAGGAACACACTGCTAGAAATTTGAAAAGTCCTCCTTATGTATAGGTCTGTGTGATATCAACAACTGGTACCCTTCCTAAGCCCCTACCCACATCCCTGACAATTAGGCAAAATTCAACTACTCTTTAGATTATGGGAAATTTTTTGCCATCAAGTTAAAACCAAGGAAGGAACCAGAGATCTAAATATTGCTATGTCATGTATTTTATTTACTCACAAAGTCTATTTGGCTGGAACAATTAATCTGTTAATTAATAATTTTCAAATAACCAAACCCTGACTTAGTGATTCCATGGAATTTTCATAACTAGTCTAGATGGAATGAATGTCATTCCATAATGACAATTAAAAACAAAACAAAGCAAATCAGAACTGTGGGGTGATTTTGTTCTCCAGGGAGGAAGATGAGTTATGTACAAAGACCATCAGCAGAGCACTTCATGACACTGGCACTGAGCAAGTCCTGGGCAGTCCCAAGAGTTAGCACAGCTCTGGCTTTCTTCAGCTGGTCTTAGCAGCAGGGTCACCAAAGGCCAGAACCAATTCAGTAAACACAGACTCTCATCAGGCAATTGCCCCTGCTTTGCTGTGTCAGCCCTCTGTTGCATATGGCCAGAGTACTAAAATGTTCTACAGAGAGGCCAGGTGCTGAAGTCTGTGCTGGAGATTTTCTGCTGTTGCAAGAATGACCATGTGGGGCACTCAGCCAAGGTCAACCTGGAATTGGAAGACTGTGGCCAGGCTCTGAGGAGACAGAGCCAGGGTGGAAAGCTGCAGGCGCTGGGAGGGCAGAGACAGGGCAGGTAGAGTGAAAGGCCAAGTGTGGGAATGTTTATTGAAAAGAACATGCCAAGATAACCCAACCCTCACGCCTTGGGGGATTTGGGAGCTGGCTGTCTACCACAGAGCTCTACCAGACAAGTTCATCCATTTCCACTTCATAAAGTTCTTGACAAAAATTGAATGGCAAACCCAGTCATGAGTTACTAAGAGAAAATTAAAACGAATTGTTCTGCTTTTTCAAATTTGCCTTAGTGGTGACTAGGAGAATAGGAAGAAAACTCCCTGGATCCTTCCAAACAACTCTGTCTATCCAAATCCAGGATCCTAGGAGTGCTCTCTCTTGTATGCCAGGAAAGGGCCAAAGTCTGAGCCTATATGAACCCAAGCATCTGAATTTTGTTGTCAGGAAAGACTGGGAAAAATGGCAGGAATTCTCAAGGGGAAGAATCATCCATGTGAGACCCTAAAAGAACGAGACCCCAGACTACCCTGATATGACAAAGCTCAAAAGCATACATTAGATAGGTGGTTCGAGGAAGAGACATACTGATTGCATATCTGATTTGCTGTCACTATCTTCCCTGTGTCATATGTGTCACTATAGTTTTCTGGATTACTCTTGGCCCCTAAGTACCTGAATTTGTTTTCCCTGATGACTCAAGTTGAATTTTCTCATGGCACTGGTTTTCATTTGTTTTTCCTATCAAGCCTCACTTCTGAAATCATTTCAGGGCTTTTAGTGTCTCTCAAACTCCAAAGCACACAGGAGCTTATTCTAGTCTGTGGAGTCCCCTACTCTTTCTCCCTCCTGATCACTGAAATTGATAGCAAACTTCACCACACCATCTAGCCTTGCTGAACATAGACGTATTGTCCAGCCTTTACCTCTTGATCTTTCTCACTGCTTTCTGAGATAAGGTAGGTGAAGTCATCACAACTGTTTTTCAAGCTTAAGGAATTTGACAAATGAAGCTGTGTGGGGTCTTGGCAGGGTCTGCATTGGAGTGAGGCGCAGTGGCCACTTGTGAGCCAGTCTCCATATCCTTTTCCTAGAGGTACATGCTCAAATTCAAATTGCTTAGACTTTTCACTGTGGCTCTCTTCTTTATATTTCAGCTTTATACAATTATTCCTAAATCTTCCCACCCGATAGTGACAGAGAAGAATATGAAAGGTCTGCTTTATTTCAGTCTTTTGCCGGTTTGTGCCATAGCTGCGTTTTTCTAATTTCTTGGCATCTATCTATTCTGAATTCTCAAACACAATCATAAGTAGATGAATAGGTCTACTAACTGATTCCACCAATATTCTTCAGTCATCCTTTTGAATTTTCTGGTATTGGATATTTTTTATTTAAATTTTTTGGCATCTATAAATTTTCAAAATAAGAACACATTCAAAAATCTCATGGATCTCATTAGGAACAAGAGTGGGTTCAGATTTACATGTTGTTTCTCTATACTGGGGATAATTTTTGAAAGAACAAAAAAAGTTTATCAATTAATGAGTTATCTTTATGGTTATTATCATACAACAGGTTTTGCCCACTTCACCAAAACCTTTGGAAATAAAATAAAATTATACATTTTCAACTTTTTCCAATAAAATGCTGTGTCTGGAAAAACGTTTCTTTTTTGTTCACCAATATCCATTTTCCACTGTAACAGGAACAAGAAGTGAAGGTCATTTCTGATCCTAATTGCCCCAGTGAAATTTGGTTTAACCAGCAGAGTGGTAGTGGCTTGGGCACCGATGAAGGCATCTACCGTCGACTGGCACCCGAGGTGGACCCGCAGAGGCTGGACAGCTGGTGCTGAGGGCATCCATTACTCTATCTGGTGTGGCTGGAACTGGGCTGTGCACCTTTGACAGGGCAGCTCTGCCACTTGTCCCAAAACTTCAGGGAAAGTTTTCTCTCCATGTGACTCTCCTTAGGCATCATCGATTGCATTCCTCTGTGGCCCTATAATCTCCTTGATCAGAAGATTTGGGGCACTACAAACTTCAAAAGTTCAACTGATGCCTTTATAATAAAGCCAAACTCCACTTCCCTTTGCACCAGAGCATCTTTTTTTTTTTTTTCCCTTTGTACCAAGAGTTGAACTAGCACTTGCCAGGCCAGGTACTGCATCACTGAGCTATACCCTCAGTCCCAGAACTGCTTCTTATCTTGAATGAAATTTCACTGAATTATCAGATTGACCTGATTTCTTTTGAATATTGAGCTTTCAATCAAAGAACAAAATACAACTCATATTTATTCATGATCTTAGCCACATCCTTTATAACTGAAGATCATTATGCCCTCCAGATATCATATATCTGATTATTTGTTGCATTATTTTTCTAGTTCAGGTGATCTTTTTAAACCATAGAGTTTCTCGACAGTTACGGCTCTATTTCCAGTTATTAGACATTCTTTCCTTATTGTAACAAGTAGGACATTCCTCACAATGTTGCATGGTATCAGAGAAGTTGACATCACTGTCTTATTTCCATTTTAAGTGCCTGCCTTAGTACTTCACCAATGCACAGAGTGCACTGTAGGTTAAGGGCAGCAACTGTTGAGAGAGAAAGAGAAAGTAATAGAGGGCAAGAGACAGACAGACAGACGGACAGACAGACAGGCAGACAAAGAGAGAGAGACAGAGAGAGAAGGAGACAGAGACACACAGAGATAGACAGAGACAGAGAGACAGAGACAGACAGAGACAGAGAGATTGAGGTAGACAGAGACAGGGACAGGGACAGGGACAGAGACAGAGAAAAATTTCCTAAGTTGGCTATGATTTCATGCCAAGAAAAATGCTGAATTTTATCAAATGTGAAGTATCCTAGGAGACCCAGGACAGCAGCCCTGGGTGCGTGGGTGCACGTAAGCCTTTGGAGGGTGGAGTAATCAGTGAGGCCAGCAAGGTGGAAGTGTCTGAATCAGCAGTGAGGATCCAGCAGTGGACTCTGGAGAACTCCACCAACAGAAGTCCAGTCCCAGTCCCCATATCCAGAGACCAAGATCTGATGCATGCCCAGCTTGATTGCCATGGCAAACTTGGCTGGAGGACACAGCACATTTCTGGGATATGACAAGGACACTATCACAGAACTGTAATCCTCAGACATATTTTACCTTTTTTCTCCCTTGTTCATCTAATTGGTTGTCCTTTTCATACCCGGTTGGATGTCATCTTGTTTTGTCTTGTGTTCTGTGGTTATTTTTGTTTTTGTTTTTTGACTTTCTTTCTCTGGCCTCTTTCTCTTTCTTACCTTTCTCCTTTCCTTGTTTATTATCCTCTTGCTTTCTTCTTTTATTCTCACTATTTAGATTTGTTACTTTTCTTTTTCATTTTGTTCAGTTGATCATTCTCTCTTTTCTTAACTACTTCTTGATTTAAACTTTAAAGCGAGTAAACATGTCTCTTCATTTTCTGATTATTCCTTCACATTCTATTTCATTCTTTCCCTCCTGTCTCCTCCAGTCTCCCAAGTCTTGGGTGCTCATCCTTTGACCTCCAGCCTTGACTCTACTATATTTGACTTCATTCATCACTTTTTTCCTGTCCCCTATCCATCTTAATTCCTCTCACCTCCACAGCATGATAAAATTACTCCACTAAGTGGAAAAACACACTGGATGCAAGTACATGCTCTATGGTTAATTTTGTATGTTACTTTAGCATTTGCTCCTGTGCTAATTGTAGCATGTTAATGACTACTATAGTTTGTCAGTAATTAAGCTGAACTTGAAACTATTGCTATCACTAACTGTACTCCTCTAGCCAGAATGTTGTACATGTTATAATCAGTTTTTCTCACCGGTATAACACTCTAATTGTATGGGGTCATAATCATCACCACAGCCCAGAATCAGAGGACTAGATGCTGAGCCAAATAGTCACTTTATATCCTTCACAAAATGGGAGGGTAGGTTCTTGAGATAATGTAAAGAACCATGTAGAGGACATCCTTGAAGACCGGACATCTCCTAGGGAACCCTCAATACTAGTGATAAATATATTTATTATTTTGTAGTTTTATTTTATAAAACTACACTAAGATGTAATAATCAAGATTCCAGAAATTCAGAATAAGAACATAATATTAAAGCTGTCAGAGAAAAGAAACAGATCCTATACAGGAAAGCCTATCAGGGGCTGGGGAGATAGCTCAGTGAAGAAAGCACTTCCCTGGCAAGTGCAAGGGTCTGAGTTCAATCTCCAGTTCTGCCAAAAAAATTATTATTAAAAAATTGACATCAGCATAGAAAACAAAATATAAAAGGGAGAAAATAGAAAATGACAATATGCAGAAGCATGATGCAACCCCAAACACCCAACCCACCCAGAACAAGCCTGGAACACAGTGAGCTAGATGGAAGTGAAAGCCAAACACTAGAATTTTCTGAAATAATAGCAACAGAAGTTTAAAAAGGCAAATGGAAAAGGCTTTAGAGATAAAAACCTCTCAGGTACAAAAAGAAATAATGCTTAAAATCCAAGATATTAAAGAATCCACAGATATAAGTATAGAAGAACTTAGAAAAATGATAGAAACAAAAAATTTCCAGGAAATAAATGTAATGCATGAAACTGATCCAAAAAGAAATCCCAGAGATTAAAACCTCCACTGAAAGTATGCTCAACACACTGAATGAAGGAAATGACAGATTGTCACATTTTTTCTTTTCTTTTTTGTGGTACAACCAGGGATTTAACTCAGTCCCTTGCGCTTTCCAGGTAGGTGCTCATTCTACTGAGCTATCTCTCCAGCCCAGATTATCACATCTTGAAGACAAAATCATAGCTAGTAATAATGAAAACAAAGATTCCTTTAAAATAGCAAGAGAACATGAAAAATCAATCCAACAGCTAAAAGATGAATCAAAGAAGAATAAAAAAATTGAAATAAGTTGATAAGAAAGCCAGAGACTGCACAAGTGTCATAAAAACTCTTTATAGAAATAATGATAGAAAATTTTCCAAGTATAGATAAAGGATTTGACATAATAAATAAACGAAGCATACAGAACTCAAAACAGCAATGACCAAAATAAAACTATACCAAGACATAATAATCAAGATTCCAGAAATTCAGAATAAGAATGTAATATTAAAGCTGTCAGAGAAAAGAAACAGATCCTACACAGGAAAGCCCTCAGAAGCATGGCAGACTTCTCAACACAGACCATTAAATTAAGAAGATGTTAGAGTGAAGTATCCTGCAAAACTATCTTACAAAATTAATGGAGAGGGGGTATAGCTCAATGGAAGAGCATTTGACTGCAAAATTAATGGCGAAATAGATACTTTCATGACAAAGAAAAACTGAAGAAATTCATGACCACTAAAGCAACACTATAAAAGATACTGACAGACATTCTACATAGAGATAAAACTGACCATAACTCCTAGAACAATAACAGTAAGACACCACCAGGAAGGCCAGCAATTAAGCTGAGAGGAAAATCAAGGAACCAACAGCAAGAAAATATCACTATAAAGATAAATCAATACATGTGAGTTATAACAATTGATGTAAATGGCCTTGATTCACCAATCAAAAGAAACAGACTGGCAGAAAGGGTGAAGAAAAAAAGATCCAACAATATGCTATATACAAGAAACACATAAAAAAGAAATTTGTAGGCTGAAATTCAAAGGACGAAAAACAACATTTCATAAAAGAAGAATCCAGAAGAAAAGGGAATAGTTATTCTATTTGCACATACATAATGTGAAATTCAAACCAAGAATGATAAAAAGAGACAAAGAAGCTTGATAGGAGAACACTTCAATAGAAGGAAGTAACCATCACAAATATGTAAACAACAAATAAGGGAAGCACCCAACTATATAAGACAACTATTAATAGGTATGAAGCGTCAAATGAGCAGTAACACTATCAAAACAAGGGACTTTAATATTCCAAATGTTCACAAAAAGGTAGATCAACTGGACCAAAAAATAAAAGATCTGAACCAAACTTGTGAGCAAATAGATTTAGTATATGTTTCCAGAGTGTCACACCCAACATCATCAGAGTACACATTTTTCTCAGCTATGTTCTCTAAAATAGACCATACAACTAGCCCACAGGACATACTTAAGTAAATTCAAAAGAATTGCAATTATCCCATGTATATTGTCTGGCCATAGAGCAATGAACATGGAGATTAATGGCAAAAGACCCCCACAAAACTCCACAACATATGAAAATGAAATAACACACTCTGTAACAACCAATGGGTCACAGATGAAATTAAAGAAGAAACTGGATACAGATACAACATTGTGGACTTTATGGGATGCAGTAAAAGCACTCTTAAGAGGGAAATTTATAGTGATGAATTCTCACATCATGAAAACAGAGTGAACACAAATAACCTAATGTGCCCCATGCATCTAGAAGAACAGCAGAGAAGCCCAAGGCCCATACAAAGGAGGAAATTATAAAGATCAAAGAAGAAGTTAATACAATAGAGACTAAGAGAACAATACAAAGAATTGAAGAATCAAAGAGTTGGTTCTTTGAAAGAATAAATAAAATTGAAAAGCCCTTAGCCCATCTTATCAAAAAAAAAGGAAAACTTTGAAATTTACGCACAGAGAAATGAAAAGGGTGAATTCACTATAAATCCTATGGAAATTCAGAAGATCATCAATACCTGCTTTGATAATTTTCACTCTGATAGGATAGAAAACACAGAGGAAACAAACAGATTCCTAGATATGTATGAATTACTAATATTGAATCAATAAAATATAATAATTATGCATAATGCAATATCAGTCAATTAGAATGAAAAAGTAATGTAAAACTTAAAGAAAAACCCAGGTTCTAATAATGGATTTACTTCTGAATTCTACAAGAAATTTGGAGAAGATTTAGTGCCAATATTTCTCAAACTCTTTAATGAAACTTAAAGGGAAAAAAATCTACCCTGACTCATTCATGGAGACAAGTACTACCCTAACACCAAAGCTAGAAAAAGACCCAACTGAAAAGGAGATGCACAGGCCAATCTCAGTAATGAACATAGATGCAAAATCCTTAATAAGACACCAGCAAACAGAAAACTGAATACAGAAAACCGTGAAAAAGTTTATACATTATCTCCAAGTAGAATTCATCCTAGGAATGCAGGGATGGTTTAACTTTTGCAAATGAATAAATGTAATTACCATAGCAACAGGCAAAGACAAAAATCACATGGTCATTTCTATAGATACAGAAAAGTTTTTGACAAAGGTCAACACTAATCATGATTAAAACCTTATAGAAAATTGGAGTAGATGGTCTTTATCTCAATCTGATAAAAGCCATCTATGACAAACCAACAGCCAGCATAGTTACTGGACAAAAATTGAAAGCTTTAACTCTAAAATCAGGAACGAGACCAGGATGTACACTATCATCACTTCTGGTCAATATAGTTCTGGAAATACTAGCCAGAGCAATTAGACAAGAGGGAGAAATAAAGGAATAATGATAGGAATGGAAAATGTTAAATATTGTTATTGTGCATGACATGATACTCTACACAGAAGAGTCCAAACACTCCATCAAAAGATTTCTACATTTAATAACAAAATTCTGTAGCATAGCTGGATACAAAGTCAAAATCCAAAAATCAATAGTATTCTTGTACACAAATAACAAACTCACTAAGAGAGAAATTAAGGAAAACACATCCTTCCAAAGAACATCCAGAAACAGAAATACTTAGGAATCAATCTAACAAAGAAAATAAAAGAGCTCTACATTGGTAACTAGAGTACTCTGCAAAAGGAGATCCAAGAGAATATCAGAAAATGGAAAGCTATCCATTGCTCTGGATAGGAAGAGCTAATGTAGTGAAAATGCCCATAGCCCAAAATTGTTATGTAGACTTAATGCAATTCTGACTAAAATTCCAACAATATGTCTTACAGAATTAGAAAAACCAACCGTACAATGCATCTGGAGCCAGAATAGACCTAGAATAGCAAGGGCAAACCTGGGCAACAAATGCAAGGCAAGAAACATCACAACCTCTAACTTGAAATGATACTACAAAGCTACTATGATAAAATCAGCATGGCACAGGTAAAAACCAGACCTGAGAACTAGTGGAACAGAGCAGAAGATACAGACACAGCCACCAACACACTCAGCCACCACGTCTTTGACATAGGGGCCTGTTGTAGTTTGCATTTTTTCAAGGGAAATAATACAATACAGGACACTTATCAACAAGGTTATTTTGTACTAGGTACCCAAAGAATCATATACAGAAAGTACAGAAAATCTGTCCATACTCTAAAGACCAAAGAGTCCAGCTGAGGGTCTGGATCCTGTGCTAACGTCCTGCATGAACCCATCTGAAGACCTATGGCTCGTCACAGTGCCACCGACAAGTCCAGCTTGAGGCCTAGAGCCCATGAGAGTGTCTCACTCAGGCTTTTTTCACAGATCTGCACTGG
>PVKA01047452.1:0-14325 GCA_004027165.1 Ctenomys sociabilis | reverse complement strand
GAAGTCTTCTCAGGGTTTATCTTGTAGTCCTGTACATTATTCTGTAGTTCCTTTGTCTGTGTCATCCATGTGGATGAGTCACGGCCAATGCTTGACCAGATTGCTCTCTGTGAGAGCCTGAGAGAAAGTTTTCTCTTCATGTGACTCTCCCCAGGCACACTATAGAACTTCAATCTCTTTCCTCTGTGGCTCCACAATCGAGGCTGCCCAAGCTGAGGAGACAGTTATGGCGAGTGCTCCGAGTGCCGAGGTCTGCGACAAATTCCAAGCGGCGCTGGCTTTGTCGCTGGTGGAGGTGCATAAAAACCCAGAGAAGGAGCTGTACAAATCGAAGTACAGTGCCCGCGCTGCTGGAAGAGGTCAAGGCGCTGGTTGGCCCCGCCAGGGAGGATGAAGATGAGTGGCCTGGGGCCGCTGGCCGCAGTGGTGGAGGCAGAGGGCCTGGGCGCGCGGCGGCGCGGTGAAGCTGGCGGCCCTCCAGTTCCACCTCGGGGTGAACCACATTGACACGGAGGAGCTGTCGGCGGTGAGGAGCACCTGGCCAAGTGCCTGCGGCTGCTGCGCCCCTACCGGCTGTCGCCGGGCTGCGTGTCGCTGAGCATCCAGGCGCAGAATAATTTGGGTATTTTATGGTCTGAAAGAGAAGAAATTGAAACTGCACAAACTTAGCTAGAATCATCAGAAGCACTCTATAATCAGTACATGAAAGAGATTGGGAGTCCTCTTGATCCTGCTGAACATTTTCTTCCTGAAGAAGAGAAACTTACTGAGCAAGAGAGGTCAAAAAGATTTGAGAAGGTTTATACTCATACCCTGTATTACCTGGCCCAAGTGTACCAACATATGGAAAGGTTTGAGACCCAGCACACTGAAGGTGTGCTCATTATTGCCACAGCACACTGAAAAGCCAGTTGGAGCACAATGTCTACCATCCTATGGAATGGGCTATTAATGCTGCTACCTTGTCACAATTTTATATCAATAAGCTATGCTTTATGGAAGCCAGGCACTGTTTATCAGCTGCTAATGTTATTTTTAGTCAAATTGGAAAAATCCCAGCCACAGAAGAGACTCCTGAGATGGAAGGGGACATGCCCGAGCTTTATCATCAGAGGAAAGGGGAGATTGCATGGTACTAGACCAAGTACTGCCTGATGCTCATGCAGAATGCCGAGCTATCCATGCAGGACAACATAGGGGAGCTGGATCTTGACAAACAGTGTGAACTTAGAGCTTTAAGAAAAAGGGCCAGAAGAGGAAGAAAGCATCAGGAAAAAAGCTGTGCAGTTTGGATCCAGGGAGCTCTGTGATGCCATGTCTGCAGTGGAAGAGAAAGTGAGATACTTGAAGCCTTTAGATTTTGAAGAAGCCAGGGAACTTTTCCTCCTGGGTCAGCACTATGTCTCTGAGGCCAAGGAGTTCTTCCAGATTGATGGCTATGTCACTGACCACATCGAAGTTGTTTAGGACCACAGCTCGCTGTTCAAGGTTCTCGCCTTCTTTGAAACTGATATGGAGAGACGGTGCAAGATGCATAAGCATAGAATAGCTATGCTAGAACCCCTCACTGCGGACCTGAATCCACAGTACTATCTCCTGGTCAACAGACAGATTCAGTTTGAGATTGCACACATGTACTATGACATGATGGATTTGAAGGTTGCTATGCTGACAAGCTCAGGGACCCTGACTCACACATCGTAAAGAAAATAACCTTAATAAGTCAGCTTTGAAGTACTACCAGCTCTTCCTAGACTCCCTGTGAGACCCAAATAAAGTATTTCCTGAGCACATACGGGAAGATGTCCTTCGCCCTGCCATGTTAGCTAAGTTCCGAGTTGCTCGGCTCCATGGCAAAATCATCACAGCAGATCCCCAGAAGGAGCTAGAAAATTTGGCAATATCATTGGAACATTACAAATTTGTTGTTGATTACTGTGAAAAACACCCTGAGGTTGCACAGGAAATCGAAGTTGAGCTAGAACTTAGCAAAGAAATGGTTAGTCTTCTTCCAACAAAAATGGAGAGATTCAGAACCAAGATGGCCCAGACTTAATCCTCATTCTTAAAGAAAGGAAACGTGCAAAACTGAAGTGAGTCTTTCTCCCCATAGTCAAAATAAGCCCAGCTCTATTGTGACTTTTACCTCCAGAACCAGACAAATGCAGTTCGAGCTTGAGATATGGTCTGATTGCCTGAGTCCACTAGCGCCCTGTGAAACACAGCTCATTAATAATTTATACCTAGTTATGTAAGCTGCCTTGTTACAGTGGCATGCAATTTCTATTTTAAATTGCTTGTTTCCTATTTAAGTACTGTATAAACATTTTCTGCCTCCATCTGTTGGCTACTACATGGTAGATCCCTTCCAAGGAAAAATACTGGATGATATACCTGGTAGACAGCTTGTTACTGCATTATATTTAAAAAAGCTGTCTCTAGTTATTCTTTGTATAGTATTTACTTTCCTAAATTCCCAAAGAAATATTTCACTTCTGAAAATACTAAAAACTAAGTTATATTGTTGTAAAGTCATGTAAAATAGTTTGTTTCAGTTACAGAGAGAAAAATCCTTGGAAATATAATAAAACTGACTTGTGTCAACTATTAAAAATTCTGATTTTTCTCCAAAATATATATATATATATATTTAGTACAGGGTCTTACTACAAAGGTTGGGCTCATAGTGATCCTCATGTTTTCAGCCTGCCAAGTGCTGGGATTTTAGATGCACCCTACCATGCCTACTCTCCTCACATTTTTTAAAATAACCCTACTGCCTGTTTTTTTAGTTTTTTCATTCTTCAATTCACTGATATACATTGGTGGGCTTGATATATCCCAATTAAGCTTTCTTAATTTTTTCCCCTTTTTTATTCTTGCTTATCTGATTAGATATTTTAAAATGTTATTTTTTAGTTTTATGATTCTTTCTTTGTACTTTGGTCAAGGTTGTTGTTGGATCCCTCTATCTAGTCCGTGCTTAGTTTAACTCATCTACTCTAGCCCCCAAGTTTCTGTTTCCTTTTAAACTTTTTGTTTAAAACCTCATTTTTTTTCATGTATAATTTTCCTAAGCTCATTGGGTATTTTCATAATAATAATTTTGCATTTTTGCCAGATGCTTCACAGTCCACCATTTCTTTATGGATAGTTTCTAGAGGTTCATTTATTCCTTGGCTTGTGCCATATTTCATATTCTTTAATACTTGGAGCTGGTATCTGTACATTTGAAAAAGAATCCTTTTCCCAGACTTTGTGAGCTAGTTCTTTTCACAGGGAAGATTTTCAAGAATCATGCTGAATAACATTTCTGAGGTCACCTTTTTCCCTTTCCTGTGGTTTTGCCTTCATTGGACTTTAATATGTAGGTAGATTCCTAATTCAGGGGATTTATTGGTTTCTCATTTTGGTGCTTGTATTCTGTGGCCTCTAATACCTGTTTGTCTTCTATGGCCCTCTGCAGTTTGTTTGCTTGCTTACTTTCTATTTTGTTTTCAGCTCTCTCCAGGCAGCTAGAGTACCCTTGAAACCAAAGAATCAGCCAAGAGTGATGGAAACATGCATTGGGCAGGACCCCCAAGGTGTGATTACTGGCCATGTGCTCCAGTGACAAACCAGGGCCTGTGAGTTTCCTAATTGTTTCATGGCTCTGAGAACTTAGCAATCAGAACTGCCTCCTTTGTTCCCAGTGATTCTGAGGCATCTATAGTGTGAACATTAGTCCAAACTGTGGACTTTGTTCTTAGTATTTTTCAAACTGGTATTTTTTTTCTTCTAGCTCCAAGTCTGGTGAGGCAGCTATCAGACCCTCATATAGTTGCTGGAAAAGCAAGTGTGTTGGATGTTGTCTTAGTTGCTCTTTTCTTTGTGGAGACAAAATACCTGGCACCCAAAGTAAAAGAGAAAAAAATTCTTTGGCTGGCAGGTTGGATTCCATAGTTAGTGGTTGCTAGGCAGCGTAACATGGCAGAGGAATATAGCAGAGGAGAAAGAGCTCATGGCAAAGCAGGTCAGGCAGAAGGAAGCAAGCAGCATGCAAGTGACAAGTGACAACACTGGACCTCTTTCTCTTTTATTTTATCCAGGCTGTCTTACCTCTTAGAGTGCATAGCACTCACTCTGAAGGTGGGGCACCCAGAACTGTGCAACAGCAATAAGAGGACTAACTTAGTGGTCACACACCCTTGTCCAGCATCATCTGCTCCAGATCTCGACACCCTGGCAAAACCCCACCAAAGACTGCAGGAAGCTTTAGAGGGGCATCGAAACACAGCCATAATGGATGATGTGTAGTTCAGTCTCCCCTTCCCTCCTCAGGGAGAGGCTGAGGATTTTCTTTTGTTCTTAAAATTTTGTTGAGAGAAGGGATCATGGCAAGAGGTTGGTAGGCCTTTTTCTGCCTGCGTTAGCTGGTTGGTTTCATGCTTGTTTATGATGCAGGGGGAGCTTCTTGCCTGGTATCTGGATGTCTCCCAGGATGAAGTGGCTCCTGCTTACTGCTTGACTTTTTGTCTGTGAAGAGAAATTCTACCCTTTTCTCTTCTTTGGGATCAACAAGTCTTTGAGCATGTTTAAATAGTTTAACATTAGGAAAAGTGAATGAGAATGTTACTGTCCCTGCAGTTTTACTGGTTGAGAGTAGCAAAAGTGTGTCAGGGAATTTTACTAAGGCATTGGAATTTTTTCTTTCTGTGACACCCTGCAATTAATTAGGCCACACTCAGTCTCCTTTCTTAATTGGTATAAGATTCATTTCATAAATTCTTCATGATCATGTCCCCCGCACCAATGGTACACTGTTTTCATCAGTTGCTATTCAGAAAGAGGCTTTTAAGGTTGCCTTTTTTTCTCCCATTTGCTGTTACATTGTTCACTCTGACCACTAGTCCCATTGATCTTATGGTTGTGTTTGTACTTATTTAGTGTTCAAGTTAATCGTTTTCCAAGCTGGAGACAGTCTTGTGGCAAGAAAGTAAACTTTTGTGAGCATGTTTCCTGTGCCAGCCATATTTCAGCAGTGATACTGACTTTCTCCTTCAGTTGGATCAGTTGTGTTTATACCAGACTGGATTCTGCAATAATCTTGCTTTATTTGGCCTTCTTGGGAACATGTTTTAGGAGCAGCTTAATGAGTTTAGTTTCGAACATGTTGAATTGGAGTCAGGGCTATTCAGTCTATGTTTGTAATGGCTAAGAGAGCAATTTGGACTGCAGATGCAGATTTGGTAAGTGAGGCTTCCACTTACTATGTTGAGAGAGGAAAAGTGTATAAAAAAGAAATAAGTGAAGGACCCTGAAATTATAGCATGTATAGAATGGGTAGCTAATTAAGGTTCCTGTGGAGAACATTTCTGAAGGATGGGATGAAAACTTGGTAAAAGAATGGTTCTGTGGAGCCAGTGTGGCATCTTTGAAACACTGCCCCTAATATATTGGTGAGTTCAACTAGGGTAAAGGTAGATAATAACCGGTTTGCTTGAGCATCTGGGAGATCACTGAGGGCCTTACCTATAGCACTTTAGGATAAGCACAAGTCAGTTAATAGCTGACTGAAAAACAAAAGATGGGCTATGGCATGGATCCAAGAACTTGTTCAAATTTTGTTGTGAAGGGAAAAAGGTTGATTGGTACAGAGGCTAGTTGCATGTGAATTAAGAGTGTGTTGTTTTATGTATGTACGCTGTGCAATAAATAGATAAATTTTTCAGACTTCTTTTTATGAATATTTTCTATGAGAAGAATTATTTTTAATATTTCAGCATTTTTTAATTTTTAAGCATAGCTCTTTTTATGATTATTTAATCAATTCTTAAATAAGTATAGGCTACTTCTTAGTGTGTCAGGTCCCACATATCGAGTTCCAAATGCTTATTTCAGCTCAAGCACAGTGATGAAATTTTTCCATAGAATATTACCTTCTCTGTTTTTCTTTGCTTTTATTTAAAATTTAAACAAGTGAAGTACATTATAGGAGTGAGTATAAAGCAATAGCTCTCTTTAAAACAGATTTTTCAGAAATTTTCCATTATCTAGTAACCAATCTAAAGATATTATTTGATCAGTTTTACTACCAAGAAGACATTTGTTTTAACATTGTCTTTTTGAACTAGTAATTTAACTCTTTGAAATTCTGTCTAATGTACTGTTTGTGAAGGAAATCCTGCTATGGTTTATGGTTAAAAGTTAATGACATTAATTCATTATACAGAGGGGATAGATTATCTACAGGTGATAGTTTCCAAGGCTTCTGAAACTGTAGAGTACTGAACCCTAAATACACTGTGCATTCTCCTGAGTACACATGCTTGTAATAATTACAGCTTATAAATTAAGTGTCATCATATATTAACAATAGCTAATAATAAAATAAGACAGTTGTAGAGTATTATAAAAAGTTATTTAAAAGATTTGAGGGGCCAGGGCGATAGCTCAATAGAATAAGTGCTTGCCTGGCAAGTGCAAGGGCCTGAGTTCATTCCCCAGTTCTGCAAAAAAAAAGGTTTTGAATTTATTATTTTTGGAATTTTTTGCTTACATTTTCCAAACTGCAGTTGACTGGGGTTAACTAAAGTAGTGTAAAGCACAACTACATGTGTGTGGGGACCACTCTTATATTGATCAGTGTTCCTTTCATGTATCTTGAAGCAGCTGGTTAGAGAATTAAATACTCATAATTTTGGGGCTTTCTTTGAAGTAGCTTGAATTAAAACATATCAGAGATACTACCACTAAACTGATATATTTGAGAATGGTATTTTTGTTTGATACTTTTTATTAGAGAATAGTCTTTGGTAAAATCCATTTAAACCACTTACCTGAATATCACATACTTTTCACATTTTACCTAGATTGGCATGATACTTTTAAATCAAAGACTGGGCTCAGCAGATTAAAGTGCCTGCAAGCAGGCACAGGGGCCAGGGGTTTAATCTCTGGGCCTGCCTGCTGATCCCGCTCCCAGTGTGCACTGTTTGAGACTGGGCATGGTGGCACACACCTGTAATCCCAGTTCCTGGGAGGCTGTAAACAGGTGGATCACTACAAGTTCAATCTAGGAGTGAGACCCTGAATACCCTGCAGACCATTCCCTAAAATATAAATAAATAAATAAATAAACAAAAAGACTGATGTATTTATTTTCTTACATGATTTCATGTTAATTGAAACTTTAAGCTAATGAAAGATTTAAAAGGCAAAAGATTTATACGATCTGAAGAGAAACCAGAGTATTAATGAAAGATTTATTTGTTTATTTATCTTTTCGAGATAAGAGTCTTGCTGTGCAGTTCAGGCTGGCCTTGAGCTCACTTTGTAGTTCAGTTTGGTATAGAACTTGCAATGATCCTTCTTCTGCTGCCTCCCAAGTGCTGGGATTACAGGCATGTGCTGGTACACCCAATGAAGGTTTTATTTTATATATTTGAATTTTTTTCTTGAATCCAACAAAACTTGCTAAATTTCTTTTAAAAAAGATTATCTCAAAATACAAGCTTGATTTTTGTCTCATCCTATAGTTAAGAAAAAAGGGAAAAAGTTTCAAATACAAGCAGATCATTGTTGTCTCCCTTAAAAACAGCATAATATTTATAAGCAAGTATGTGGCATTATGTGACATTTAATTTTGAATTAATCTAAGTGAAATAAGATGTAAGAAATACAAGGTTTTTTTTTTATATCTGTCCTACTTTTGAAGCTTTGTTAATATAAACTACCATTAATTTTCAAAAGAAAAAATAATAGATCTGAATACATTGTGTCCTCTAAATTCTCTAAATTTTGATTGTTGCTGTTTTGATCTCTCAGTATAGAACAGTGCACTGAGAAGCTACAAACAGGACCCCATACTGTGAGTCCAACTTACAAAGAAGATGGGCAAGGCATTATCCCTCAGAATTGTGTAAGATCAGATTTTACTTTTATTTTTCATTGTTTAAAAATAATGTCACAATGTTTTAAGTTCATATTATTACATTTCCAGTAATTACTTTAAAAACAGTAAAGTTTTACAAACATCATGATGCCAAACACAGTGGTGCACTTAGTATGCTCCTTGGTTTTCCTTCTGCTTTCACAGTAATTCTCAGGTTTGCTAAAGTCTATCCTGTCATTTGTACATCTAAGCATAACTTTGAAAACATTTACTTAAAATTTTTTTCTTCCTCCTTTTATTTAGAATAACCAAGTAGAAAATCCAATGGTCAAAATATTGAAAAGGAATTGGGAGTAACTTGCAGTGAAGTAGGAAACACTGCTCTTCTGATTAAGTTGAAGTGTTTGTGTTTTTAAAAATGAGCACCTTCCCTGAATTTATGTATTTCACATATTTCAGATTTGAACAAGATGGGTAATGAGGAACTGAGTTTTCTTACTATAGTCTTTGTTGATTAACTCTGCTATCTTGGATAATGTGATTTCTATTGATAAGAGGGATCATGTTGCTTTAAAGTAGTTCACTGGGCTGGCAAGATAGCTCAGCAGACCAAAGGCCTGTGTAGGCAAGTGATAGTTTGAGATCTGTCATTAAATAAAATTTGATATAAAGGGCAGCCTGTTTTTAATAATGATCATTTATCTATAATTAATACATTTACTTAAAGAAGGCAGATTAGTTTTTAATTAAGAAGTTTTTATTCATAAAGAGAAACAGAAAAAGCAAAGGCCCACCAGTAGAAGTGGTAATGAATTTTAATATAGTATATAAATAACAGAATCTCAACATTTTGTTTGTTGATTAGAAATTTGGAGAATCAGTAAAATATAAAACCGAACATTTTAGTCTATCATTATTTGTCACTTCATGTTAATTTAAATAATTATAGGAAAGTAGGTTTATTCATTGGTAATGAGACTTTTGAAAAGCATGAAAATGATGTGTGAACAAATTTAATTTCAAAATAATACTTTTGGGGCTGTAAAATTGTCATTGTTGATTTATATGGGTGTACCTTTCTAAGGTTTTACAGCTTTCAGGTCCAGGTACAAATTTGAGGTTGTCTTCAGTTAATTATTATTTTAATCTAGTTGATAAATATGTAATAAATTATACAAACAAAAAACATGGAGTTTTTAGTTTTTAGAGAGAATCCGTGTAATTGTGTTTTCATGATGTGAGTCCAAAGCTTATTACTCTTTATATTCAGTGTATGAGTGGGAATTAAATTAAGGACAAAGAGCTTCTTGGACATCAACACAAAACTTCCCTGTTAACTAATTTTAACAAGGGTAAATAATTCATCTTTTCAAGTGTTTGCTCCCTGCCCCTGCCACTCTCAAGCTACTGTGGTGTACCACAATTAGAACGCTTTGTAAAAGAATTTACAGAAAGGAGTCTGGATTAATTTTTAAAATATTCTTTTGAAGTTTTTTTTTTTTTTTTTTGAAATCTAGTTACTGTGTGAACATATTGTTAAGACATCTCCTAGCCCTAAGAAGCTATAATAAATAGTTATTAGTAGAATTGGGAACTTCAGCTTGGTTGTAACAAAATCCTCTCTGAGGACAATGCAGCATTAGCAAATAAGTACGCAGTGCTCATTGCTCTGAATGACATGTGTTGTGTCTTCTTTTCTTTTCATCCTCCCTGTCGTCTTTCTTTTCTACCTTCCTTTTTCCTCCTTTATTTCTTTCTTCCATTCTTTTCTCTCTTATTTCTCTTCTCTTTTCTTCTTTCTTCCTTACCTCTGTATTCTCTTTTGTATTTCAGGAAATTCATTTGAAAAAGTCTCCTGTTTCTTTGGATGACAGTGACATTGAAGCTCGCCTTAATAGTTGGAGCCTTGGGGTAAAATTTTGTTTTTATCACATACTGATGTGGCACATTCATATTTTATTTGTATAACATGAATTATTTTAATCCTATTCACTGAAAATTGGATGCCATATATTTAGTATTGTGTTGACCTTGAGAAAAGCTTTAAGTATGAGAAAGATAAATAGTATTTAAAAGAAATATGAAATTTTTCTGGCCTTATCCTTGACAACCTACTTTTGTAATCAATGAAATAAGAGAGACAGTTCTTTTTTTATGGTACCAGGGATTGAACTCAGGCCCCTGTGCTTGCTAGGCAGACACTTATTCTACTGAGCTATCTCCTCAGCCCCAAAAGATACATACAAAATTAGTTCAGTAATAACTTAAGAACGTAAAATATGAAAGTGAGTAATATGCAAAGTAGAGATAGTCATGCACTGCTAACACGGGGGTACACTGCAGGAAGTAGGTCATTAGGCAGGTGTCATGGTGTGACCATCACACAGGACTTGTGCAGCCTCCTTGGTGTAGCTCAGTTACTGAATGTGAGCCTCTTGATCCAATCAAGAGATGAAATGAAACATGAGCTGTATGACACTGCTTCTGGCCTAATGTGATGTATGCTTTTATTGTAAACTTTTTAATGAAGAATATACTTTAAAATAATGCTAAGTATGGCAACTATGATGTCCCTTAGGCAGTGGAAGTTGTTTTTCTTAGCTCTGCTCTATTCTTCCAGGACTGCTATCATGGATGTACTTGGTAGTTGATCAAAACATGAATGTGCAGTGTACAACTACTGAGGGGAGGATGTGGGAAATGGAGAGAGGTGGGTGAATTTAGGAAGGCTCTGTGAGCAGCTTATGCTGTGCCCTATGTCCAGAGGCTGGGAAGTGCAGGATTTTGGTATGTAGAGATGAGAAAAAGATGGGATTTGAGGCCAAAAGAAGTGTAAAAAAAGATAAGGACAAGTGACTGTCCTGTCTCTCTGTGGGGTTTATACACGGAGTTAATTGTGTCCTTGTCAGGCTGCAGTGAATAGTTTGCATTCGAAATTTCAGGCTGTATAGAGCTCTGAGCCCCACTCCTTGTATTCCTCTTTGCATACATGCTATTTCAATACTTTGAGGAAAATGAACGGATTTAAAATGTTTTTCATGGTACTTCATTTATTACACAATACCTTCTCTTCTTTTATCCTATTGTAGTTTCATTGGTTGGGCAGTAAGTTGACTTAGTAGCATAGTTCTTTGAGGTGAGATTATTCTGGATCATTCTTGTTAAATCAGTATATAAGTTCATTTGTTTTATACACTTTTATATGTGTCAATGTTTTTCCATGTAGTTTGGAAACCTCTTTCATGCTACACAGTGATCATAAAAGAAACCATGTTGAGGGCCAGCAACATAGCTTAGTGGACTAAAGTACCTGCTCACACAGAGTGCAAGGGCTGAGGGTTCGATCCGCAGTGTGCTATACTGGCCCCACTTCTGGGGCACCCTGAGACAGTGATTGAGACTGGGCATGGTGGCACACTCATGTAATCCTAGCTCTTGGGAGGCTGAACACAGATGGATCCCTGTGAGTCTGATCTGTGTAGTGAGATCCTGTAGATCCTGTAGACTCTGTACTAAATACAACACAAAGACCAAGTTGAAAGTATTGCTATTTTACACTCCTGTTTTGCTTGTGATTATCTACCAATGGATAAATATATCAGATTGTGTGATTAGATCTAAATTCCTTGGAGTAGTTATACAGGTTTTTAATATAACAAAGTTTTGATAAGAGACATTCTCACATTTTTAAATTTTTATTTTATTGAAGTACAAATATCAATGAGACAGGTTTTAGACACCTTGACAAGATGGATTTGATAAATTAATACATTGCAAACTGTTTTCATAATGTTTTGGTATCATAGAAGGTGCATACATGATATTATACTTACAGACATTATTATAGCATATGTCTCTTATCAGTAAATTAAGAGAGTGTAGCTGTTTATGTATCTTATTTTTTATACCTGAATTACATCAAAGATTCAATAATTAATACTTTCTAACTTGTTATTTTCCTGGTAGTTGTCTGTAGTACTAGAAGCCTACATAATATCCTGTCCAACCACCATCAGTGCAAATCTTGCCTCTCATAGAATTATGTAGAAGCACAGAGTTATCTATCCCAAATTTACTGTCCATACACACACATCATGATTCTTCTTTTCTATACCCCTTCCTTTGTCTACACCTGTCAAAGGTGGGCACTCCATTGTTATTCAACTAATTTAGGTGCCTGAAGTCGGCGACACAATCCAACACAGTCCAGCATTCCACAACAATAGTGAGTTATCCAAAGTTGTTGACCATAGCCATTTACAGCTTAACTTATTATTATGGCCCCACAGTGTATACCTCATTTTCATACTTTCCTGCTAGATGGTGAAGACCTAGATAGAGCAAGACGTATATACCAACACATGTACTTTTTGTTTCTTATGAGGTCAGTGAAGTCCCCTCAGGGTTTATCTTGTAGTTCTGTACCTTATTCTGTAGATCCTTTGTCTGTGTCATCCATGTGGATGAGTCATGGCCAATGCTTGACCAGTTTGCTGTCGGTGAGAGCCTGAGAGAAAGTTTTCTCTCCATGTGACTGTCCCCCAGCAAGCTACAGAACTTTGATCTCTTTCCTCTGTGGCTCCCTAATCTCCTTGTTCAGAAAATTTGGAGCTCAACTGAGTTTCATGATGTTGCAGTACAGGATCTCCTATGTCCTGAGTCTTCGGTGACCTTGCAAGGCTAGGGACAAAATGTTGGCTGGCCTTGTGGTTCTTCTATTTCTGCAATTTTGATCTGTGAACCTAAGTTTTAACCATCCAGAAGAAAAGCTGATTAGTATCCTGCAGCATATGCCATTCACTTTGCCTTATCTCACTCAGTTGTTTTTAGTTGCTGTTGTACATTTCCATTTGTATTTCTTCTTTTTTGTTCTTATACTAGGGAGACTATAGGATATTTGCACATGTGTATCTGGTTTATTTCACATATGAGTATATGTTCAAGTCGTATCCACTTCAATATAAATGATTCAAGCTTGTCATTCTTAATAGCTGAGTAATACTCCATTATATAGAAACACTACATCTTTTTCAACCATTCCTCATGTGATGGACATCTTGGTTGTTTCCAAGATTTTGCTATCACAAATTGTGCTGTTATAAACGTAGGTACACATATATCACTATGATACAATGTTTTCAGTTCCTCTGGGAAAATTCCCAGTAGGGGGATAGCTGGCTTGAATGGGATTTCTAGTTCTACACTTTTGGGGAGTCTCCACACTAACTTCCACAATGGTTGTACCAGTCTATATTCCCACCAGCAGTGGAGAAGTGTTCCCTTTCGCCACAACCTCTCCAACATTTGTTGTTGGTTGATTTCCTTATGATAGCCATTCTTTCTGGAGTGAGATGGTGTCTCAGTGTTGTTTTTATTTTCATTTCACGGATGGCTAGTGATGTGGAGCATTTTTTCATATATCTATTCTTTTCTTTAATTTTGTCCTCTGAGAAGTATGTATTCATTTGAGATGCCCATTTCTGAATTGGGTCTTTAAATCTGAGGGCCCTGTTATATCTTAGCTCTTCACGTATTCTAGTAGACCTCTGTTTGCCTGCTTATTAGTTAGGATTTTTTCAAAATTTGTGGGTTGTCTTTTCACTCTGTTGACAATTTCTTTGACACACAGAAGCTTCTTAAGAAGAATTGATCCCAGTTGTTGATTCTTTCAAGTGCTTCCCTTGTGAATATATGTTTGTTCATGAACTCTTTACCTACCCCTATGTCTTCAAGAGTTCTTCCTGCTTTCTCTTCCAGGAGATTGAGTGTTTCTGTTTTAATGTTTAGATCTTTAATCCATTTTGACTTTAACTTAGTGCATGGTGATAGAGCTGGGTCAAGTTTTAGCTTTTGGCATGTAGAAAGCCATGTTTTCCAGCACCGTTTGTTAAAACTCAGCTATTAAGAACGACAAGCTTGAATCATTTATATTGAAGTGGATACCACTTGAACATATACTCGTATGTGAAAAGGCTATCTTTTTTCCAGTGAGCTTGTGTAGCTCCTTTGTCGAAGATAAGATGGCTGAGTGTTCTTGTAGATGCCTCTGCATCTTCTAATCTATTCCACTGATCTGCAGGTCTATTTTGTTGCCAATACCATGTTGATTTTATCACAGTGGCTTTGTAGTATAATTTCAAATCAGGAATTGGGATGCCTCCTGCCTTGTCTTTATTGGCCAAGATTTCCTTTGCTATTCTAGGTCGTTTGTGGTTTCAAATAAATTTTAGGATTGATTTCTGTAGGTCTGGGAGGTATGTTGGTGGCAGTTTGATAGGGATTGCATTAAATCTGTACAGCAATTTTGGGAGTATGGCCATCTTCACGATGTTGGTTCTTCCTATGCAGGAGCATGGAATATCTTTCCATTTTCTGAAATCCTCTATAATCTCTTTTGTTAGGGTGTTGTAATTTTTTGTGAAAAGATCTTTGACTTCCTTGGTGAAGTGAAT
>PVKA01047451.1:0-14325 GCA_004027165.1 Ctenomys sociabilis | reverse complement strand
AAATCAACCAACAACAAATGTTGGAGAGGTTGTGGGGAAAAGGGAACACTTCTCCACTGCTGGTGGGAATGTAGACTGGTACAACCATTGTGGAGGTCAGTATGGAGACTCCTCAAAAGAATAGGACTAGAAATCCCATTCAAGCCAGCTATCCCCCTACTGGGAATTTTCCCAAAGGATTTGGATACACTGTATCGTAAAATATTTTTGAGTTTATAGAAATATAAATAGAAATTTAATTTTTTTCTGATCTAAATAGTACTATGCATAATTTGAAAAGTCAGATTTCTCCCAAGAAAGCAGCCACTTACACCTATGTTGGCCGTTTCTTCTACTGTATACTCTGACTTTGTAAACGTGACACGTTGACCTCTGACAACGAAAGCGGAGGGTTCTCGATCTCACAGTGCAGACACAGCCCCAGCCGCGCCTCTCCTTTCCTTTGCTCCCCATCATTTCTGCCATCCTGACAGGGTAACAGTCCACGTTTTATTTCCACATTCAGTGCCACCTTCTGACTTTGTAAATATTGGCCGTCCAGAGCCACAAGTAATTGCAGGGCCTTTCAAAGATCACATTACAATGTTTAATTAGAGTTAATCACCCTATTCTTCACGGAAAGCGATAATATAGCTACCGAAAGCTCCTCCTGAATTCCACCACAGGCCTTTCACTGTCCGTGGGCACATTCAGTTCTGCCCACTGGGTTCCCTGGGGTGTGCCTGTGGGGCACAGGGAGCTGCTCCTTCCGCGCCCACGTGGGCAGGCACTAGGGAGCCCACAGATTTCCTTCCACCTACAGTCCTCTTGGCCACTCTACTGGGCTGGAGCTCTTTTTTTTTTTTTTTTTTTTTTTTCTTTAAATCTTTGTCTTTTTTCCGGATCCTCCAGAAACTTTCATAGAAATGATTCACAGGAGTTGAAAGTTTTGAGATTCTACATTCCAAGAAAAAGAGAGGACATGCGGGGTACACCACCTGATTCCTGACGGGAACGCTGGACGTTCCGCAGGGGTGGGAGCTCCTTAGTTTTTCCTTTGTTCAGTGAAGTGCTGGGCCCCTCATCAGAACCTGTGATCTCCTGTGTCAGCTCAGGAAGTGCTTCTCTGGATGTACAGGCCGGCTTCCGCTCCCTCAAGTCCTTTGGCCTCTGAAACCCCTCTTTTTGGCTGTCTCATTCTGTTTCTTTCCCATTTCCAACTTCCCAGACTTCTTGTTCAACTTTCTGAGAGATTTCCTCAACTTTATCTTTCAGTGTTTCTCATGATTTTAAAAACTATTTTAATTTAAAAGTTTTCAAATATTTATAAAAGAAAAAAAATCAGTCTACCTCCTAACTCGTCAACTTGATTAGTAAGTTGCCATATTTTCTTCGTCTCTTTTACTTTTCTTCTTTCTTTTTTTTCTTCTCTTGCTTTTTTTTTTTTTTTTTTTGACACTGGGACATGAACTCGGGACCTTCCACTTACCAGGCAGACACTGCGCCACTGAGCTGTATCCCTGGCTCTTCTTTGTTTTCTTGAGATAAATTACAGGCATGACATTAGATCTATAAATTTTTTGATGTGGATATTTTCAGAATAAGGATATTTTTCTTTATAGCCACAAACCATTATCACATCTAAAAATCACAGGACAGCCTGTACTTCCAGCGCCGTTTCCGGTGGGGTCTCCATCCCATCCCCACGTGGAGGCTGTGGGGAAAGTTTGTCTCCAGTTGGCAAAGTTTTGCACACATTCCAGGACTCTGCACTGTTTGCTGATGGATTTTTCTGCCCAGGAACCTGCATCTAATTTCCGTCCCTTCGCATGAGCCTTGCTGTCGGGTAGCCGAAATTCCCATCTTCCTCAGAAGACTCTCAACCTTCTTTGGCCTATCATTTCTTTCATATACTTAAAAATTAGTTTGATAAATCCAAATCCCCCCTCAAAAAATTCTGTTGTAACATTTTTGAGACAGGCACGTGCTAAATTACTAAATTGCTCTGAATAGGCTTGAATTCATGCACCTCCTAACTGAGGCTCCCATGTGCGGGGTTTATCCGTGTCTGCCACAACATTCAGCTTCACAGAGGAACCTTTGTTCTACATGTTGACCTTGCTATTGTAGCTTTTTATGATATTTAAGAAATTTGGGTTCTTATCTGTAGCTTTTAAAAATTTATTCATTTTTCTTTTCTAAGTTAACTTGACCACTTAGTTTAATTTCAGCACTGAAAATTTCAGTCTTTATTCTAAGTATTTAATGCTCTTAATTTACATATTAATTTCTTATTTGACTGAGTCAGCAAAATATGTTTTCAACACTCCAAAAATGTTAGTCACTTATCTTTTGGTTACAAATTTCTCACTCCATCTGTGGCCTGGGAATGTGATCCCTTTGACATATATTTCTAGAGTATTTTGATACTTCTTTCTGGATTCCAGGATGAATCTTTAAAAATCTGAATGTTTAATTCAGGACATCTATAAGCTGCAGAATTCTGTATAAAGGGCATGGTCAAAGAATACAGTATGCTGAAATTTAAAATAAAGCCTTCCATGAAAGACACGACCACCATCAACTCCCTGCGAGTCCTCCTCGCTGCCCACCCCTCGTCTGTCCATCCTGCCACTCCCTGAAGCAGCGCTGGAAGTCATCTTCTGAGAGTCTTCTTGCAGGCTGTTGCAGCTGCTTGAATGTCTCAAATCAATTTAAAGTGCTTAAATTTTTAAAAATTAAGTTTTTCATATGGAATATAAACCTGTACATAATATTTCTTGATTCTTCCTTTTTTCTCAACCTCCTCCCCTCATTTCAGCTTCTCTTATGTAAAAAGCCTTAATTTCACTTTTCCTTTGAGTCTCCTTTGGCTTTTCTCTTCCTTCCATTCTCTTTGTTTCCTTTCCCATTTGAACATTTCCTTGTTGTTTCCAAGTAACTTTTATACATTTTGCACCTACTTTACCTTTTTGGTTTCTCACACCAGAAAAACAATGCAATATTTAAATGTGTGTCTGATTTATTTCACTTAAAAGTAAGGTCTCAAGATCCAGGCCAATAGCTCAGGTGGATTAAAGCATTTGCATGTGGGCTCAAGGGCCAGGGGTTCAGTCTCGAGGCCTACCATGCCAGCCCCACCCCTGGGGTATGCTGAGTTGACAATTGAGACTGGGCCTGGTGGTGTACCCCTGTAGTCCCAGTTCATGGGAGGCTGTAAACAGGTGGATCACTAAGAGTCTGAACTAGTAGTGAGACATGAGCACCCTGTAGGCCCTTCCCTAAAAAGAAAAAGAAAAAAGAGTAGGGTCTCAAGACACATACATTTACCTAGAAATGTTCAAGGGAGAGTAGTACTCCTTTGTGTACAAACTCACATCTTCATCCATGCACAAACCGATGGCCATTTGGGCTATTTCCAAGATGAAGCTATTACTGCTATAAATCTGGGTGTGTGTATATCCCTGTGATATGACACTTTTATTTCTGGAAGATACAAAAAAGGTGAATAGCTGGGTCAAATAGAATTTCTAGTTTTAGTTTCTTAAAGAATCTCCACACGCCTTTCCACAGTGGTTGCACTAAGCTACACTCCCACCAACAGTGGAGAAGGGTTCCTTTTTCCCATATCCAGGCCAGCCTCTGTTACTGGTTGATTTATTGTTAATAACCATTGTTTTGGAGTAAGGTGAAATCAGAGTGCTGTTTTGATTTGCCTCTCTCAAATGATCAGAGGTGCTGAATGTTTTTCATAAATTTATTTACTGCTTCTACTTCTTTAGCCCAGATGTGTACATTCATATCAGATGCCAATTTTGAACTGGATATTTAAATCTTGAGGTGTAATTTTTGTATTGCTTCATTTTTTAACTTTTTAAATTTATTTTAATGAGAAAGAAGATAAAATAGCAATGGAACAGTTTCAAAACAGCTTAGTAGGTCAGTTACAATAATTAATACATTGCATACTGTCGTCTTCATAGTAGTTATTCAGAGAACAAGATGCAGACATGATATATTGTCTAAACAATATTAATACAAACCTTTTTTCTCAATGAGCTAAAAGAAAGTAGCTGTATATCTATCCTAACTATCTTGTATACACATATTTTTTTTCAATACAGAACGGTCCTTTATTTATATCCCTCTTTTTTGTTTGGTTTTGTCAGAGATGGTGTCCCATTGCTGTTTGAGAAGCTGTATTTGGAGAGGTCTTTAAAGGACCTTTACACATGATGCCAGTCCAAAGATTGTAGGTACTTGAATTCAGCAAAATAACACCAACATGGCCTGATAGTCCATGATAGTAGTGGGTTACCAGCACAACTAGTGATTTACTTCTTTACAGTCTAAATAGTACTACTTTGTCTGAGGAAAAGTGAGCAAAAATTTTTCCCACTCTGTGGGTTGTCTCTTCATTCTGTTTGTGTTTTCTTTTGCTATGAAGAAGTTTTTTAGTGAGAACCCATTTGTTAACTCTTTGTAATATTTCCTGTGCAATCAGGGATTTGTTTATAAAGTCTCTGCATACCCCTATATCTTCTAAGAGTTCTACCTATTCTATCTTCTGAGAGACTTAGTGATTCACTCCTAATATTTGTATCTTTGATCCATTATGATTTTAGTTTTCTGTATGGTGAAAGGTATATGTCTAGGTTTAATCTTTGACATGTGGAAAGCCAGTGTTTTATGGCACTATTTATTTAAGAAGCTATCTTTCTTTCAGTGAAGTTTTTTGGCCCCATTGTCAAAGATGATGAGGCTTTAGTATGTTTGGAGTTATTTCTACATCTTATAATCTCTTCTATTGATCAAAGAGTCCGTTTTCTTGCAGGTACCATGCTGTGTTTATTTTTTGTTTTAATCAAGATAGCTTTGTTGGATAATGTCAAATTAAAGATTATTAGGATTGTTACACACTACACACACACACACACACACCACCTTACCTTTGTTGCCCAGAATTGCCTTTGCTATTCTAGGTGACTTCTGGTTTAAATGAATTTTAGTATTGGTTTCTCTAATTCTCTATTAGTATTTTGATCAGCATCGCATTCCATCTGTATAACAATTTTAGAAGTGTAGCCATTTCACACTGTTGGTTCTTGTTACCTAGGAACAAGGGATACCATTCTATTTTCTGATCTTTTCAGTATCCTTTTTTAGATTCCTGTGGATTTGAATATGAAGGTCTTTTACTTCCTTCATTAGGCTCCTAAGTATTTCATCCTTCTTGATGCTGTATGAAAGGTATCATTTCCCTGATTTCTCTCACTGAGTTTGTTATTTGTATACAAGAATGCTATTGACTTTTGAGTGTTGACTTTAAATCAAGCTATACTACTAAACTTTGTTCATAAATCTGGAAGTCTTATGCTAGAGTTTTGGGGGTCTTCTATAGAATATCGTATTGTAGATAATGATAATTTAACTTCTTTCATATCCTTGTTCCTTTTACTTCTTTCTGTTGTCTAATCTCTGATTAATAGTTCCAAAACTTTACTAAACAGGAGTAGTGACAGTGGACATCCTTGTCTGCTTCCTGATTTTAGATTCAAAGGACTCACTTTTTGACCACTTAGTAGGATACTGACCAATGGTTTGCCATAAATGGTATTTATCAAATTGAGATAAAGACCATCTGTTCCAATTTTTGTAGGTTTTTAGAAACATGGATAGGTGCTGGATTTGTGAAACTCTTTTGATCTATTGAGATGACCACAGGATTGTTGTCCTTGGTTTTATTAATATAGTGGATTACACTTGTTGATTTGCATATATTGAACCATCCCTGCGTGCCATGTAGGATGAATCCTACATGGTTATGGTATATAACCTTCTTCATGATTTGCTGTATTCTGTTTTTCAGCATCTTGTCAAGAAGGTTAGCATCTGTGTTCATTAGGGAGACTGGCCGTTAGGTCTCTTTCTGGTTAGATCCTTATCCAATTTTTGAATCAGGGTAATGCTAGCTTCTAATAAGTTCAGGAGTATTGCTTCCCTTTGAATTTCATTAAACACTTTAAGGAATGGTGACATTAGATCTTCTTTAAATTTATATAGAATTCAGCAGTGAATTTGTCAGGACCCAAGCTCTTCTTTATTGGTAGGTTTTTAGTTTCAACTTCAATTTCACTGACTGGTATTGGGTTATTTAGAATTTTGAAAGCTTCTTGATTCAGATTGGTAATTCATACATATCCAGGAATCTGACTACTTTGTCTATGTTTTCCGTCTTATTAGAATACAGGTTCGCAAAGCAGGTATGACGATCTTCTGGATTTCTACAGGATCTGTGTGATTTTTTCCCCTTTTCATTGCTAACTGCATGGGTTTGAATCATTCTCATGAGATTATCTAAGGGTTTGTCTGTTTTAGTTAATCTTTTAACTCTATGATTCATAGATTCTTGGTATTGTTTCTACTCTCAATTTTTTGTGTGTGTATTTTAGGGAAGGGTCTACAGGGTCTCCCTGCATAGGTCAGACTCGTAGTGATTCTCCTGTTCACAGCCTCCCAGGAGCTGGGATTATAGGTGTGCATCACCATGCCCAGTCTCAATTGCCTCTCAGTGCTCCCCAGGGGCAGGGCCAGCACAGCATGCCCAGGAATTGAACCCCCAGCCCTTGTACCTGCTTTCAGGTGCTTTAATCCATTGAGCTATTTGGCTGGCCCTTTTACTCTCAATTGAATCATTCTCTGCTGATGGTTTTTTGTTTTAAAAATAATTTCCTCCCTTGTACATGCTTTGGATTTAGCTTGTTCTTCATTTTTAGGTGATTTTTCTGAAGTGGGTATTTGCCAGTAAAAATTTGCTTCACACAACTGCTTTCATTGTATTCTATAAGTTCTAGTATGTTGTACTGGCATTATAATTTCATTTAGAAACTGTCAAATTTCTTAATTTTATCTGTAACCCATTGGGTGTTCAGGGTCTTAGTACTAGATAAGACTCATAAGTGAGTCTCCTGTTGACAGCTTCCCAAGTCTGGGATTACAAGCATGCACCACCATACCCAGTCCCAATTGCTGTCTCAGTGTGGGCCAGAACAGCAGGCCCAGGGATTGAAGCCCCAGCCCCTGTGCCTGCTTATAGGTGCTTTAATCCACTGAGCTATTTGGCCAGCCCTGGAGGGTGTCACTTAAATCCCATGTGCTTATTCAGTTTTCATGGCTTGCTTTGCCATTAATGTCCAGTTTCATTGCACTGTGGTCTGACAATGTACATGGGATCAGTCCAAGCCCTTTTCACTTGCTGAAGCATCATGTAAAGCTAGTGTGCCATCTATCTGGCATAGTGCTTCATGTGCCACTGAGAAGGACGTGCCTGGCGCTGTATGGTGGAACACTATAGGCTCCAATTTTCTAAGTCCGTTTGTCCACAGATTAGGTTCAGTTCTGATATTTCTTGATTTTTTTCCAGTTGATCTGCCTATTTTTGACAGTAGGGTATTGAAGTCTCCCACTACACTTATATTAGTGTATATTTGATTTGTGATATGTGTTAATATTTGCTTTATATAGTAGGGTGTATTGGTCCCTGACACACATATATTTATGATTGTCAGCTCTTCCCCTTGGATTGCTGCTTTTAATGTCATTTGTGTCATCTGGATTTTCACTGTCTACATTCAATCTCATGTTATTCTTCTTTTGCATCACCTAGCAGCTTTGGATTGATTTTTCCTGGTCCTTGCTATTTTTAAGAAGTCTTCCTTTTCATTACTGCTAACCACAAACCTTTCTTCTAGCTCTGGTATTTTGTCCTCATATCTATGAATTCCTCTGCACATACTTTCAATATAATTTTTAATCTCTTGGATATGTTTGAATCCGTTTCATGGATTTCATTTCTTTGCTATGTTGGGACTTCATAGTTTCCACCATTTTCTTAAACTCCTCTATTTTAAAAAATTTATTTACTTAATGTATTTTGTTGTTTCACAGTGTCACCACACAGGTCGGACTCATGGTGATCCTCATGCTTTCAGTGTCCCCAGCACTGAGATTATAGGCATGTGCCATTATGCCTAGACTCTGGCCGGGTCAGCCTGCCCTGGGGGTGGGGCTGGCACTCCATATGTTTCTAGGGATTGAACTGTGGTCCCTGAGCTTGCCTAAGCAGGTGCTTGAGTCTGCTAAGTGATCTTGCTGGCCCAACTGCTCTATCTTTAATCCATATCTACTCTAGATTCATGATATCCTTCATTATTGTCATCATCTCTTTAGTTATCTGAGAAATTATTTCTTGTTTCATTTTTTCTGGAGCCTCATTTGTCTGCTGTGTTTTTTCCACTGTTATGTCAGACAGTCCGGGTGAGTGCCTTTTGAACCGCTTCACCTCACTGTCCTCTAGGTTTGTCTTAGGTGACCTGGAAGTTTGGGATTGAATCTTGCTTCTTTCTATTATTTTGGGTTTAATCTCTGCATTAATATTCATAAATTGCTTATAATATTAGGTACCTTCATTACTAGTACAAAGAGATCCTTAGGAAATGACTACTTTTCAGAATGTCTTTCAGGTATAGCTAGCTTTTGGCACTTAAATCTGTTGCTAGATCTTACCCCTTCAATTTATTTGGGATGAGAAGTTGCTTCCTATTTGGCTTAGTCCCTGATTCTTTGGTAGTGTACCGTAGTATGGCTTAAAAACCTGGGCAATCTTGGTCTCGGCAAATGAGGAGCAATAATTGAATAGAACAACTGTTACCTTGGCCTAAGTAGTTCAATCAGTAATAACAACAGCATCAAGCCCAGCCTAGAAATGACAGACTGCTGGTAACTATTCATTTGCCACCTTACACCGTTATCAACAAGATTTATTGTTATATAACAAAGACTAAAACAAACCAGAAAGTTGTATAAAATAAATGTCTCCTCAGCAGAAAAATTTTACCCTCAGGGGAAAAAATTAAAGGGTGTAAAAGAAAAAAAGAGAAAAATAGAAGAAAATAAAAAGATTAGAAGCAAGGATAAAAGATGAAAGAAGATTAAAGAACCTTTGGGAAACTAATAAAGAGAACAGGAAACAAACCAGAACTAGAAAGGAGAAATAAACATAGAAGAAAAGAGAAGAAAACAAAAATACTAAAAACAATGTTAGCACTCATATAAAAACAGTAACAAACAAAGAAAATAGCAGTTGGGTGTGATGGTGCACAAGTACTATCCTAGCACTGAGGAGGCTGAAGTCAGAGGATTACCATGAGTTCAAGGCCAGCTTGGACTACCTAATAAATTCAAGGCCAGCCTGAACTACACATGGAGACCCTGTTTCAAAAACCCAATAATGATAATAGTGAAAGACAGACAGACAGACAGACAGAAAGAAAGAAAGAAAGAAAGAAAGAAAGAAAGAAAGAAAGAAAGAAAGAAAGAAAGAAAGAAAGAAATCCACTTCAGGATGTGTTTCTGCTGTCACTGGTAGACAAAGTGGTCATATAGTCCAGAACAGTGTTGTTTGATACCAGGAGACAACATCAGAATTACAGAAGGGTGCTTAATCCAGAAAGCCTGCTCTTTCAACTGTACTGAAGCTCAGACTAACCCTGGCTTCTGGCTGGGGGGCCAGGACCTGAGCTGTTCAGCCCACATCATTCTGGGATCCTCATTCTCACCGGAACTCGGCTCCCTGGCCATGGGCACCTGCCATGGCTGCCCCCATCCTGACACTAGGAACCCTGGAGCAGAGCCAACTCACAGGCACTCTGAGTTCTGGGTTCATTCAGTCCCTTTCTAAAGTGGCAACTGGCCAATCACTCTCCTGTGGACACTTGAGCTAGAGTCACTCAATAGCCAGCACAGCCCGCAGCCTCTCCTGCTTGGCCCTCCTGGTCCAGTTCTCTGTGAAGCCCTCTGGAGTAGCCCCTATTCACCATGCCTCTCTAGGTTTGAGCCCCCTCTCCCATGCTACAACCATCCACCAGTAAGGTGGATGAAGACGGCACATCATCATGTTGTTCTTTGATCAAAACTGCAGCAAACATTTGGAATCAGTTGAGGAGATTGAGGCAGTCACAGAAATCACTGATAAAAGAGGACTTCCAGAAGTATTTCAGAAAGCAGCAAGAAGAGCTGGTCAAGTCTCTCAGCAGATTAAAGTTCATGCTTAGGCAGACGCAGTGGCCTCAGCTCAATTCCTGGCATGCCATGCCGGCCCTACCCCCAAGGTGGGCTGAGCCAGCAACTGAGTCTGGGCCTGGTGATGCACGCCTGTAACCTCCGTGCTGGGGAGCTGAAAACAGGAGGGGCACTGAGTCTGAGCTGTGCAGTGAGACCCTGTACCAAATTCATTTTTAAAAAGGAATTATGACATGTTTGAAACGAAGAGGAATATTTTAAAGGGAATTCATGGCAACAATTTTTTTTACTGTAATACATGTTTTATATTTCAAATTTAACTTTCGATTGTATCACTTCTTGTATGTCAATTACATCAACTTCATTAACCATCTTCTTCACAGTGTTAAATTATTTTTAATTTTCCATTCCATAGATCAATCAATAATTGTTATATGTTAAGATCTCTCCTTTTGATGGCAGATTTTCAAGTTTTTCTTTATGTACTTTGCAGTTAAATAGTTCATTTGGTGTATAAAATGAGCCTTTCTTTGGCAAAGATTTTTGATTTACAGATGATTTTGTCTGATAATAAAGTAGTTCTGCCAACATTTTTTTGCTTAATGTCAGTCTGGCTTATCTTTTAGAGCCTTTCTTTGTCTACCTTTCTAAGCTTAAGGCATAGATCTTAGTTGTTTTTTATGTAATTAATACAGGGTCTACTATGTAGACTGTTCTCAGTCTCCAAGAGCTGGGATTACATGCGCATGGCTCCATGCCCAGTCTCAATCGCTGTTTCAGTGCACCCTGGTGGCAGGGCTGGCACAGCTGCCAAGAATCGAACCTCAGTTGCTGCTTTCTGCCTAAGCAGGTGCTTTAGTCCACTGAGCTATTTGGCTGGCCCTTAAAGTTTAAGGCATATCTCTTGAAAGAGCATACAGCTGAGTATATTATTCCTTTTCAGTTTGATCTGACATGACTTTTCACAAGTAGGTTTGCTCCATTTATGTTTCTTGAGGTCAATGAAATATCAAGGTCTTTTGTTTTTCATGTTATTTCCTTCATTTTCCTGTCCTTCCTTGGTTTTCCATTTTTTATTGATTCTAACTTAGTTTTGTCTACGAATTTAAAATTTACTTAGCCTATTTAGTAGCTTTTACAGACTCCACCCCAAAACATCTATTACTTGAGCACACAGAAGTGTAAAGTTAAACAGCAAATGAATCAGCTCTTCCTGTTCCAAGTAGCCTTGTTTTCCTGTGTGCTACTGAGAATCTGATTTCCTGAATTCGCTTCTGCATGCTCTGCTACATTTGTTGGGACTTCTTGCTGTGCAGCCTTTACACTGATTTACAAATTATCCACAGAGCACATCGTTTGAGATTTTTCACTTCACTTATTTACTTATGAGGTGTGCGGGCAGTATAAGTTACTAGATTATGATACAGGTAAACAGCAGTATAACATAAATAGACTCACTATAAGCATATAGGCCAACACAGTGTACTTATTCAGTGTGCACCTGTGTTAGTACATGCATCCCCTTCATCCTGTTTTCTGTTGACTTGACTGTTAGCTACAGCACCTTCCTTGTGTCCAGAGTTCCCAGTCAAATTCCTCATCTGAAAGTAATTTATCTGACACAGCTGATTATTGTTCAGATGATACATCTGTCCTACCACACTGATTGTCTGGATTTTTAATCCAAATCATTTGGTGAGAAACTGCAATTTCCAAACTACATCATGACCTGGTTTCATCAACTGCAACCCCTGCCCACAGCACTATCCTATTGAACCATCTCTTCATCTCTTCCTCACAAGCTTTTTGGAAGCTTTATCACCTAGTTTTCCTAAGATGATGACAGCCCAGAGAAATGCGAAGCACGAATGGAAAGCTCTCTGTTAGCTTCCTGCTAGAACCCCAGGGACATCTCTGCCACAGGTTTTCATCAAGATGATGTCATTCGGACTCACCTGTGAGAGGCACAGTGCCTGCCTCCTTTCTTACAAAGCAACCAAGTCTCCAAGGTGCAAAGAAGCCTGCTCCCGGACACCAGTCGAGTACCTCTTGAAGTTACTAGAGAGAGGCTTAATCAATTCCATGAAAGAATCAATACTGGAAAGCTATACCAAAGAAGCAACTTCTTACTTAAGCAAGACTGTTTTGTCTCCAAGCTAATATGTAATAATCTAAGTTTTTTTTTTAAAAGGGAAGGAAATGAAATAAAATTTCATGTGGTGACCATAGATGAGTAGGTATATATTGTCTTGTAAGTATAATTCATGACTATCTTACATATAAATCTTCTCAAATCAAGATTTGATTTTCTCTGATTACTCTGCAAAGGAGAGTTACAAACAGCACTGAGAACACAGGCATTCACTGTTTCTTTAATTGCATTTTCGACAAAACTCTGCATTCTACTTTTAATATTTGATTACACCATCAGTGGAGCTATATTCCACAAAAGCTATTATATTTTGCTCAGCAAAAAAAAAAAAAAAATCATACTGGAACAATGTGTGGCATACCAAGGGCTGTGAGTGTAGAAACAATTTAGAACATTTTAGAAGAATGACTGGGAGAAGTTACTCAGAATTTGCAACAAACATGCTTTAAAGACATGTGGTTGTGGAATCTACTCGAAATCTAAGTTATGCACTCTGCAAACTCACAGTGGTCAGAGAACGCAATATGTCACCAAAACATGAATGGTGCACCACTAAAAGCCTAGCCTTGCTCACAGCACCTCCAGCTGTCTCCACGTGCAGAGGCAGCAGTAGCACTGCTGTACTTTCCATCTCTTTAAGGGCTTTGTCCCCATAGCTGCAAAGTAGTGACATAAAATCACTCAGCTCATGTAGGAAGGGCAGAGATCAGCTTCGTTCATCATCACATTGCTTTGGACTGAGAAAACATGCCCTCCCCAGGGCCTTCCTGACACAGTATTCCAGGTACTTTTATTCTGAATTTTCTAAAACAAATAAAACATGAAATCACAACTTATCCATTAAACTCTGCAAAGCCAAACTGACCCACTACACAAAAGAGAAAAACACTGAAAAAAAGGAAATATCTTAAAAACAGCAAAGGAGTGTGTGTGTGTGTGTGTGTGTGTGTGTACACACGCAAGTACACACACACACACATGCACACACCTTGCAAAGAAGTAACAAAGAGATTAATGGTCAATTTCTAGCAGAAATGATGGAAACCACTTTATAAGTCCTGAGAGAAAATAACTGCCAAAATAACCAAGAAAATACCCTTCGAAGAGGGGAGATGAAATAAAGATCATTTTTAGGCAATCAAAGTATAATTTGTCACCAGCGAATCTATGCTAAAGAAAAGAAAAATGGCCCAGAAAAATCACAGATAAGCAGGATGAACTGAAGATGGATGGAAGGGACAAATGAAAACTGACTGTGACCAAATTTTCTGGTCTCTGGAAGTGACAGACAGGTGGGACTGATCTGGCAGAAGTCAAAGAAATGAATCCCAGTGCAGCCCCAGCAGCCTTGAGGAAGAGCAGAATGAATCTGCATGTCCCAGAGGACCCTAAGCCTCTGGCCTCCGGGGGCAGCTCTGGGATTCAGGCTGACTTCATATAAGAGGATGGAGGAATTTGAGGGCTCAGAAAGGGAGGCAAAACCGTCAGTAGTAGCACACGCAAGCTCCTTTGGGTGGTGCTTGGACACCATTGTGTAGGACAGAGAATCCCTGACGGTGTGAGATGCCCAGGGCTTTCAGGTCAGGGCCTGCCATCCAGAGGTCACAAGGAGGATGGAAAGTCGTAGGGGGCTACCTGTCCAGGTGGTATCACTGAGATTCACAGTGGAAATCCTGGGCCAGCAGCAAGCTTGGGGTCATCCATACAACCTTAGGCACTGTCTTGTCAAAGGCCACCTCATGCTGGGTTCTGGGTGTAGCCTCAGTGCCTCCCAGGGTTCACACCGGGGGGCTTGGTCTCCCTTGTAGTGGTGTTGAGGCTGTGAGACCTTTAAGAAGTGGAGCCCTGGGCCCTCAGGTCTCTTGGGGGCTCTGTCCTCAGAAAGCACTGTGAGGCTCTGGGCTTGTGTGGTTTCCAGGCTCGCGATGTGACCGCTCCCTGTGCACATGCTTCTGCCACCATCCACAACACAATAATGCAGACTCAACTCTTTCTCAAGAGGCACTGACGTGAGGTTTGAGCCTTCGGACTCCAAAACAACTGTTTGGAAGAAAACCATCTACCTGGTTTCTTTTCTTTTTTTTTTTTTTTTTTTTTTTTTTTTTTTTTTTTTT
>PVKA01047450.1:0-14337 GCA_004027165.1 Ctenomys sociabilis | reverse complement strand
TTTCAAGTTTTTTTGTTGTACAAGGTGCATACATGATATTACAAACACTATTAGAGCAGATGCTTCTAATCAATGAATTAAGAGAATGTAGCTGTATACTTAACTTTTTTTTTAAGCTGAATTATGGTACAGTTTCAATAATTAATGCTTTTTACATTGTTATCTTCCTAGTGGTTATCCATAGTACAAGAAGCTGACAGGATATCCTGTCCAAACACTATTAGTGTAAATCTTTCTTCTCATAGAATTATGCCGAAATATTGCATATTTATCCTAACTGTACTGTTTATACAAACACAGAATGGTTCTACCTTTGTATCCCCTTCTTTTTGTTTGGTCCTGTCAAAGATGGGTATTCTATCGTCATTCAATTATTATAGGAGCTTGAATTCAGTGAAATAATCCAACACAGTCCAGAAGTCCACAATAATAGTGGGTTATCCAAAGAAATTGTTGACTAGAGCCATTTACAGCTCATCTTATTATTATTATTTTTATACATTTCTTCTGGATGGTTAAGACTGAGATAAAGCAAGACCTATGTAACAAAAAAATGTGACTTGTGTCTGATGAGGTCAGTCAAGTCCCCTCAGGGTTTATCCTGTAACCCCATACCTCACTCTGTAGATCCTTTGTCATTGTTAGCCATGTAGATGAGTCACAAACATTGCTTGACCAGTTTGCTGTCTGTGAAAGCCTGAGAGAAAGTTTTCTCTCCATGTGACTCTCCTTAGGCACACTATAGATCATCGATTGCATTCCTCTATGGCTCCATAATCTCCTTGATCAGAAAATCTGAAGCACAACTGAGTATAATTTTAACTAAATTCAAAAATTTTAAATCTTCAAATATTTATTGTCCATCCCATTCTACTTTAAGAATTCTAATTACATGAATATAAGTTTTGTGATTTTGACACAGAACGAACTATGTGACTGATCTGTAAGCTCTTTCTACGTGTTTAAGTTTTTGTTGTTATATTCATTTAAGTTTGTAAATAATTTATTTACAATGTGCAATCTATTATTAATCTCATGTTATATATTCATTTCAGAAATATTTTTCTAAAATTAACTCAGTCTACATCTTATATCTTTCACATTTCAATATTTGTCTACAATTTTTAATTTGCTATGCAATTATTATTGATTTTCAATAAAGATAATAATGAGTTAAAAAATTAGAAAAGAAAAACTAGGCAGAAGTAGAGGGAAAGAGAGACAAAAAAACAGTAAGAAAACCACTGACAAAGTGACAATGGCAAGTCTTTTCCTATCAATAATTACATTGCAAACACATGGATTAAAGCCACAAGCAAAAACAGTGACCAGGGGCTGGGGAGATGGCTCAGTGGAATACGTGCTTTCCTGGCAAGCACAAGGGCCTGAGTTCAATCCCACAGTTCTTCCAAAAAAAAAAGTGACTAAACAAGAACACATATAAAAAAATTCCTACTGTGGGCTCATAGTAGATGTAAAAACAGACAATAAAAGGGCGTAAAAAGATACCTCACTCAAATGGTAACAAAGGAAACTAGGAATGACCTTAATAGGGTCAGAAAAAAATAGACTTTAAATTAAAAACTATCACAAGAGACAGTGGAGAATATGACATAATGACCAAAGGGTCAATTATCAGGGCTTATACCAGTTATAAATTGATACACATATTCCGAATCAGAGCACAAAGTATATGAAGTAGGCACTGACAAAACTGGAGAGACAAGCCAGAGAGATAGCTCAATAGAATAAGTGCTTGCCTGGCAAGCACAGGGTCTTTAGGTCAATCCCTGCTACCGCCAAAAAAAAAAAAAAAAAAAGCAAAACCTAAAACCTAGAGAGAAATAGGTACTAATGTAATAAAATTAAATTTAAGACCATTGTTCTTCTTTTATTAGTACATGTTTGCTGTACATAGTGATTATATTTATATAGTGAAATGCTATATGCACATAATACAATTCAATTCTTTCTCTTCATCCCCATTTTTTGTCTTAACATCAGATTCACTTATTTATAAGAACTTATGAAAGTTAATTGTCATATTTATACATATATGTATTAAAAACCAGACCAATAAGCCAAAGAATATGTAAAATATGTAAGGCAATTGTACTAAGTATAATTTTAGCTACACTGTCCGTGTTCAATTACATTTTTCTTATTTTCTCTCTCCCCTTTTATCTGTTACCTGTCTTCCATTTCTCACTTTCCCTCTCTTCCCATATAGTTATATATGTAAAATTGTTCATATAGGAGAAACCAGGTGATATTTAGCCTTATGTGTCTGAGTAACTCACTTAAAATTATGGTCTCTGGGTTCATCTATTTTCCTACAAATGACTCATTTGTCATCCTCGGGGGAGGGCAGTACTCCATTGTGTGAAAATATCACATCTTCCTCATGTCTTTACCTGTCGATCGCTTATTGGCTCTTTCCAAGACTAAACTGTTATGGATCGTACTGCTGTAAACGTAGCCCACATATGTCACTGCACTCTGGTGTCTTTGAGGCTTTAGGGAGGATATCTAGGATGCAACAGTGAGGGCCAATGGAATTTCAGTGTTAATTTGCTGAGGACTCTCCATGTTGATTTCCATAGTGCTTAAATCAGTTCACAGTCCCCACAGGCTCAATAGCATTTATCATTATTATTATTATTATTATTATTATTATTATTATTATCATCATTATTTGATTTTTCAGTAGTGGCCATTTCCGCTGGAATGAGATGAAACCTCAGTGATGCTTTAAATTACATTTCTCAAGTGGCCAGCGATGTTGAACATTTTTTCACGTATTTGTTGGGCATTTGTATTTCAATGACTCGGAAGTGTCTTTTCTTTTAAGATGTCCATTTTCAAAACCAGCTCTTTAAATGAAACAGGTTTAGTCCTTTACATATTCTAGATATTAGTCCTTTGAGGAGTAGCTGGCAAATTTTTCTTTCTATTCTGTAGGTAGTCTCTTCACTCAGTTCATGGTTTCCCTTACTATACAGAAGCTTTATGATTTGTGTGATCCCATTTGTTGATTCTTGAAATTATTCCTTGTGAAACTGAAATAAGGTATGGAATGTCTGAAAAAGACAGTAAAGAAACAGCATATTTGAACAACACTTTAGAGTAGATCAAATGAACCTTGGAAGCACAGAAAGTCCTGTAACAGCGGCAGGATATATATTTTCTATAAGCATCTGTGGAAAATGCTCCAGTGTGGATCACATGTTAAGCCACAGGAAAAAAAATTAAAAAATTAAATCATACCACGTATCTTTTCCAACCACAATAAGCTAAAACTAGAAATCAATAGCAGAAGAAAAACTGAAGGTTTTACACATATATAGAAAACAACACACTTTTAAACAATCAATGGGTGAACAGAGAAGCCAAGAGGAAAATATCAAATACATATGTACCTTGGGACAAAGGAAAAGAAAACACAGCAGCCAAAACTGGTAATGTGCGGCAAAGGCAGTAAGAAGAGGGAGGTTGAAGCAATAAATATTCACATTAAAGAAGAAAGATCTTAAATAGTGCAAGTCTGTATTCAAGTATATTGAAAAAGCACAGCAAACTAAGCCCAATGAGGAGAGAGTAAGAGAAAGAAAGACATAAAGATTATAGCAGAAATGAATGAAACAGAATAGAAAAAAAAATCAACAAATCAAAACGTTGTTTTTTGGGTCCTGGGAAGACAGTTCAGTAAACTAAGAGCTTGCCTGGCAAGCTCAGAGTCCTAGAGTCCTAGTACCAAAAAAAAAAAAAAAAAAAAAAAAAAAAAAGGTTGCTTTTTAAAAGACTGGAAAACTTGTGAAGACTTTTAGTAAGACTAAGAAAAAAGAAAATTCAAGTAAAAAACAGAAAAGAGAGAAGACAATAAAAGCTATGCTACAGAAGTAAAATGAATTTGATACTCATAGGAAAAATTAAGTGAAAAATTGAATAAGCTAGAAGAAATAGACAAATCTCCAGAAATATCTGGAGTCCAAAGAATGAATCATGAACAATAGGAAACCTAGCAGACCTTCAGTCTCCTAAATGAAGGGAAATAAATCAATATCTAAAAACCTTCCAAAGAAAAGAAGGCTAATCACGTGCCCTCCTGGTAAACTTCAACAGACATTTAAAGTGGAACTAACACAAATATTTCTCAAACTCTTCCAAGAAATTGAAGTGAAGGAATTTTCCCTACTGTAAGTGTAACATCAAAGCAAATAAATGACATTAACTGACAAAAACCTGAACAAGGAAGCAGCTCGAAGGCAACATTCTGATAAAAGTACAGCAGATACAAGCACTTTCAACACAATACTGAGAAGTCAAGCTCAGCTGCCTATTAAAGAGATTGCACACCATGGCCAGTGGGATTTATGCCTCTTATTCAGAAACAATCCAACCTATGAAAATAAATCAGTGCCACACATTGGGAGAAAAAGATAAAAATCATGTAATCAAAATTGAACACCCTTTCAAGATAAAAAGATACGAACTAGGAGTGGAAAATTATCCTCTACTGGAACTGAACTAACACATCTTTTCATATTTCTATAAGCATTTGTCTTTATTGTATAAATATAGTCATAGAAAAGATACCTTTCACAATATGGTTAAGTTGGTTAACTTCTATTTAAAAGAAAAGAGCAAGAAAAAAATATAGTATGAGTTAGATTACTGACACCTAATTCTTTGTTAGAATTAAGTCAGCAGGGATATGAAGCGTAATTAGATGCCTGTAATTCAGCTTTTGTAACCTTTATTCTTTGATCTACAGGGAACTTTGACACGTTCATGTTCTTTTGCAGCTTCTGTGTTTGTATGCCAGCCACCTACATATAAAAGATACACCCAATTATGAAAGATATGATTGCAGAGACGTTGGAGGTGCAGATAAAAGAAGCGGGTTAGTTATTCATGCATCTAAAGACCACATTTCTATTTACAATGCCCAAGTGATTTGCTTCAGAATCAGGAGCTCCCAGTCCTAATCTAGAGAGGCAGCACCTACACTTCACAGATCTACTGGAGGAAAGGGTATGTTTTTCTTTGCTTATCACAGGTTCAATTATAAACTTTAAAGTTGTTACTGAACAATCCAAAAGGATCAGTATAAAATAAAAGACATATTTAAGAGTTCAGGACCCAGGGAGATAGTTCGGTGATCTAAAGCACTTGCTTAGGCGAGTTTAGGCAAATGCTCAGGGATCTCCCTTTAATCCCACACCACATGCCCTGCCAGCCCTGCCCTCAGGATGGGCTGAGCCAGCCAAAAAATAAAGAGTTCAAATGCTGAAGGAGTAAAACCCTTGTATGAACTAAATTACAGAGTAGGCTTTTTAATTTTCTTTTGTTCTTTAAAGAAAGTATTAAATACTATTACAACAGAAAAGTTACAAATGATACAGAATTTCACTCAACAAACTAATATGAATTTCACGGTATTTGTTGTGGTGTACAGTGTTGTCCTCAAATTGGTTGTTCATCGATACAAGGCAGATGACAGAAGAATTTCAATTTTGCTTTTTTTATTTATTGGATTCTATATTCACTGTTAGATACCCTCAGGTGAATTTACCTGGCCACAGTTAAAAGTCATTTTATGCTATTTAAATTGCTCAATTCAAAAGAATACAAATTTTTTATACCTAACTACATTGTGGACAATAACGAATAATACTAAAACCAAAAAAATACCTGTCATTTTGGTCTTCTAAATGCATGCTGCTTCTAATGTCATATCAATTATTGCCATGCTATCTTAAAGTAAATGTATGTAAAAAAAGGTAATAAAAATAAACAAGGCACATAGTAAATAAAATGTAACAGGATTGTACTACTACAATGTTGAATATTATTTGATTTCTAAATATCTGTGTAAAAATGTGTAATATTTTTTAACATTCTATAGGGATTTAAATATTAGAACATCCATAGTTGTTGGAAAAGAATTTCATTTTATACCCAAAATATGTGATATTCAGACAGATAGTGATGTTAAGCCTCTGTTATACGATAATAAGCTTTACTGCTGGATGTTTAACAACTAAAGTTTGCAGACCAAAAATTGGACAGATAGATGGGCTAAAAAAAAGTCAATATTTTGACCCTAGCCCTTCACATAAGAGAACCTGTGCTGTGACATCCTATAACTAAGTGGTGTCCTAAATTTTCTGATCAAGCAGATAATGGGGCCACAAAGGAAAGTGATCGATGATGCATAATGTGCCTAAGGAGAGTCTCCTGGAGATAAAAAAAATCCTCTCAGGCTTTCACAGAGTGCAAATTGGTCAAGCAATGGCCACGACTCACCCAGATGACACTGACTAAAGATCTACTACAAACTGCGATACATGGCTCCAGGGTAAATCCTGATGGGATTTGACTGACCTTAATCAGATAGCATAAGTTACTTTTTTAGTTATATAGGTCTTGCTTGAACTTGGTCTTAACCATCCAGCAGAAAAGCATAACCAAAAAGTATAAAAAGTAAAGCTATATTAATATGCTGAGCTGTAAAAAAAGCTCAAGTCAATGAATTCAGACAATTTCCAGTTGTGCTGCTAACTTACTACTATTATGGACTATTGGACTGTATTGGGTTATTTTGCTGAATTCAAATACCTACAATCTTTGGACAGTCATCAAGTATGAGAAGATCCTTTAAAGACTTCTCTAAATACATCTTCTCTAACAGCAACAGAACATCCATCTCTGACAAAACAAAACAAAGATGGGGGTTATAAATAAAGGGCCAGTTTGTAGTGGAAAAATATATATATATATATATTTGTATATACAAGATTGTTAGGATGGATATACAGCTAATTTCTCTTAGTTCAATGAGAAGGGTCTGTTAACAGTGTTTAGACATGATATTATGTCTACATCTTGTCGTCTGAATAGCTACTGTGAGGACAACAATATGCAGTGTATTAATTATTGAAACTGTCCTACTAACCTGTTTTTGAAACTCTTTCATTGCTATTTTATCTTTTTATCTCAATTAAATAAATTTTAAAAAAGAAAAACTTTTCATACTTAAAGATGTTTAATTTCACAGGTGACTGCGGCAAGCTCTAGATGGCCATATGCATCACTTTTAGGTCACATTTTACTATGTATTCAGACATATTTAGTTTCTTAAAGAAATCAATAGAATTTTTAAAGGATTTAAAGTTAAAAATATTTCTTGAACCCTGGAAATAACTGAGAAATGAAACAGCCTGAATGATCACTCTTGATGCAGTTTAGAAAGAAACAATTTAATTTGAGAATCACTTAGCTGTGTGATTGGGAGGGTGCACTAACTACTAAAAGGTTAGAAAGGTTCTTCAGTGTTTCAATTTGTCCACATACAAATGTGTGCATAATGGTGAGGAGTCCAACAGTGGCAGCAGCGTGCATGACAACAAACAGGCAAGCAAGAAAGAAGGGCAGGAAGACTGGGAAGGCAAGGAACTCATCTCTGCACTAGCTCATGGGAGGCTCCTCTCCAAACCTCAGGTGGCATATTTCAAGGTGATATTTCCAGGGCTAATGGAGCCCCTGTAGAGAGCACCACACTGTATAATTTAGATCATTCTCAGGGCTGAAACTTAGAGGATAATGTAGCGTGCCCCAGAGCCAGAGGACAAACAGGCTAGAGTTACAAGCGCACTGCTTGACTGCCCTCATCAGAAACATAAAACGTCTCCACAAGTTTAAGATAAACTAAGAGAGGCCGGATCCTTCCACTAAGACAAAAGCATCCTGAGTGCCATTGCTGCCTTCCTCCTGGTAAGCTGATGACTCCTGCAGAAGCCCAGCAGGACGTTGTGCTCAGAGTTTTCTAGAACTTTTCTTTTTTCCCCCACATACCAACACAATTGTCTTGTTTTTACTGAAGCAACTTGACAAAAGCTGCCTGAACTCCACAGAGGTTCACGTTCTGCAGAGGAGACGTTCTGCAGAGAGGTACTACCCTGAGACTACCCTGCAGAGCGGTACTACCCTGGATTTGGCTGCCTGGCGATAATATTTCTTTTAAGAGTCCACTGCCTGTACAAGTAAAAATGCAGCTTTTTACAGAAAAGTATAACCATGAGGTATGGAAAGTAATGCCATGTTAATATGCTGAGCCGCATAAGGCTGAGCTGCAAAAGGCTCAAGTCAACAATTTCAGACATTTGCCAGTTCTGCTGACACTACTATTACGGACTATTGGACGATATTGGGTTACTTTGCTGAATTCGAGTACCTACAATAGTTGGTACTGGCATCAAATATGAAAAGGTCCTTTAAAAACTTCTCCAAATACAGCTTCTCTAACAATAATGGAACACCCATCTCTAACAAAAAAGGGGGACATAAATGAGGGACCATTTTGTAGTGAAAAATATTGTCCTACTAACCGGTTTTGAAACTGTTTCATTGCTATTTTTTCTCATTAAAATGAATAAAAAATAGAAATAATAAAATAATCCACTGCCAAGAAGAAAACAGATCAATTCAAGAAATTTTTGCAGTTTTTTTTTCTTATGTGTGAAAGTACAAATGAAAAAGCAGGTGCTATATTCCTCTAATAAAACTTTAAATTCTATTTTTACTGAGAAACTCACCTATTTGCAAAGATGATGATATATTATTTTTCAGCATAATATTGCTAACATTTCTTTCCTTCACTATTAGTATTTTACATCCCACCCATCCTGTGACCCAACGCAGAATAAATCTACTCCAGGCAAGCCATGTGTATTATGTAATCATTCAAGTAACTATGAATAATTAAGACAAGACACTCGCTACAGAAAAATGAGAATGGGATCTAGGGAAGCTTCACAATTGAAGTTTGCTTTAAATATTATTTGTCTTAGTTCACATAAGATTTGAAGAAAGGAAGTATTCTCTTTTGTAAAGCTTTTAAGCTGACTAGTGCATTCATTATTATAAACACATAGAGATTACACACTAACAGTTAAGTAAACTATTGCTAAGAGTCAAGGCAAGTAAGTAACTTAGTCTCTGTGGTAGTGACCATTGTTTCAAATGTTTATAGTTTAATAATTTTTCATAATTTTTCACTTTCCCAGGCCTGTGTTGCAAATAATTTTTATAAAGATGAAAGTGCATTGATAATATATTAAATGTATGGAAAGTAAATATATATCACGATAAGCGTAAAACTGTAGAAACAAAGCAAAAGTTTAAAAACATCTCCCATAAGTGATGCCCTATTTTACCTATAACTTTTTGTCTTGTTTTGTTTTGTTGTGTGTTTCGTGCTCCAGATCAAACCAGGACCTCGTGCTTGCAAAGCTAGAGCTCTTCCTCTGAGCCACGTGACGAGCTCCTCACCTGTAACTGTTGTATTTTAAATTCACCAAATAAATGTAGACTTCAGAAAAGGATTTCTTTTTTCAATGAAACAAAAAAAGGAGACTGGAGAATTCTAAAAATGAACCAGATTATTAGATTGTACATCCTCTGTGACCTTTCCAAATCTGATTTTAAACAAACAATTCAAAATCAAACATGCATGATTTGACCCCTCTTTCTTGGCCTGGTGGCATTTTGCCACAAAAATGTAACGCAATTTCAGTAGTGTCTATGAAGTGGACTCCTTAGTGGAGCACAGCACTGCTCAGGAATACTGAAGGGCTTCGTGTCCCTTCAGTCTTTCGTCAGTAGAGACCAGAATCTCCACTCTGGTCCCCTAATCAGTGGTTTTGCCAACACTCCTGTGTTGTAACCAGCTGTGGTCGCAGAGGGCTTGTGAAGTTCAGCAAGGAAATGAGAACAGGGCTGGAGAAGGGGGAGCTTAGAGAGTCCACACAACGTCAGTTCACCCTTTCCCTGTGGAAAATGAATTGTTGGCAAAGGAGGCGCTCTCACGGCATCAGAAGAATCTCAGCTTTCTCCTTGGAAAGTACACAAAAGAGGAAAGGAACATTCCACATGCAGCCACAAGGAATGCGCACTAGGAAACTGATATGAGGGATCTCAGCCTGCATCTTGAATCAATACTGCTGACTGTCCTCCTACGTCTGTCTGAACTAATACTTAGAAAACCTTGTTCTTTCTTTTCGTTCACCATATCTGAAAGCCAATGGAATTCACTATGATATTTTGTAGCCAGTAAGAAGCAAAACTGGCTTGTTCCACAGTTATTTACCCGAAGAAAATAAACAATCTGAATAATTCAAATAAGAGACCATTAGCACTGCTCTTTCTTTCTTATCAACAGTTTATTTGGCAAGATTATTCAAATATTTATTGTTTCAGGTTAAAAATATACCAACATATAACTTTAGTGATTTACAATTTTACAAAAAAAGAATAAAATTTATGGGAAAAATCTATTTTCTCATGTTGGCAAATAGATTTTCAAGTTATTTTCATGATCCATATAACCTTGCCTCTTCTGTCCTTTTAATTAATTTGCAGCCCAAATAAATTCAGTAACCTCCAAGTTGTATCAAATAAGTTCTAAAGAAATATGATGATTCACAAGCCCATAATAGATTTACTGGTGGTCCTTATGCACCACTCTACGATGCTTCTACTCAATCAAGGAACCCAAAATCAATTTTAATATAATTTTGCTAGGTAATCATTTGTGTGCTATTAATTGTGGAATAGGCCAAGATCTCAGCACTGAGATCTCTATGTACTTGCTGAGCTTGGGGCTCTTTGATAATAATCAATTCCTTTCCACACAAATGAAGCTGAATTGTAGCTTTCTTCAGGAACGGGACATTATGATGAGAAGACAGATACCTGGTTCACTATGTAATGCACTGCTCCAGGGTCAAGAGAAAAAAAACTCACCTATGTTAAGTATCTACCTTACTCATTTCTCTGAAATATCTTTCTCTATAGCACAGTACCGACAGATAGTTCCAGAACAGTTTATACTGGAGCAAGTATTATAAAACCTATAGAATTAAGAAACACTGAAAAATATGTTTTTTAAAAATATATATATTTAGTACAGCGTCTGCAGGATCTCACTACATAGATCAAACTTACAGTGATTCTCCTGTTTTCAGCCTCCCAAGCACTGGGATTACAGGCCCAGGGGTTACCACGCCCTGTCTCAAAATATGTTTCACAATATTCATTTTCTCATCTTTTCCTTTTTTACACACATCTTTCCCTCAGAATGTATTCTTCCTAAACGGAAGGTGATACTCTGCACCTTAAGGTGTTTCCCAGCACAACTCATTGCCTCAGAAACATGCCCGGCTTCATTGCAGGGCACAGGAGCCCAGCAGTCGCCTGCTTCTCCCTTCTTTTCTGTCATAGTACAAAAATGCCAGAGGAGTGTAGCTTTTCAGTATTCCATGGTGAATTGTGCATACTGCTGTCTACAGTGTTTCTCCCTCGTGAAGTCAGATAAACCTGGAAATTATGGACTCACAGTTGTGACAGTGCACGGACTTCTCCTTCAGATAGCCACCCATCAATGCCCACACTTAAGACTTAGTTAACAAATTTCTCCTCCAAACTGCTACCCAGAATCCTGAACTTTGCAAACTGGACCACAGTTCCTTCTCATTGATACCACAGCACCCTCTACTGTCTTGTATTGCAGAATGTACCGCAGTCAGGTGTCTAGTCTCTTCCTTTCCAGAGAACTGGCAGTGTGAACCAATAAACCAGGAACAAATATGTGGATCAATGCATTATTCATCTTTCTGCTGTACTTGCTACTCTGCTCTTCCTCCCAGGATAGGGAAGGGTGAAGAGAATGAGACAATGAAAAGTGGAGACAGAGAAACCAGAAATCTCTAGGAAGAGAGAGAGAAGAGTCACATTAGGGGAAATCGAGATCAGAAGATAAAGTACAAGTCCTGTTATCTGAGTTTGCCTCTATCACTTGCAATCTAAAAGAATAGAGTGAACACTGCACTCAATGAGTGTTCATCGCTCGCTTCCTGGCAAGTGAATAAGATCCTCTCTGCTCCATAGCATGCCCTGTTTCCTCCTTTCTATAATATTTTTCTCACCTAGAAAACCTGTTCCAATTTTCTGTGCCCACTCACACCTAACTTTTAAGTTTGTGTAAAATCCCTTTGTCTCCAGGAAGCCTTCTGTTATTTCAGGGTATGTTATTTTTATCATGTCTGAAACCTTAGAATATGGTCTCATTCTTACCATTCATAAATACTTTAGGGATTTCTTTCATTGAAGTTATTTAATCTCAAAAGGTACTGTCCAATCAAATGCAAGGATCATTGTATTTCAGCTAAATACCTCTGATACCCCTGGTTGATGCCAACAATGAGTAAAACTTATGATCAATTGAGTAGGTTTTCCTTTTTTCCTTTGTAGTTAAAATATTTATGGATCAACGAACAGTTAGAAAAGATAATCATGCTAAAATATGGATATATATGATTGCATTTTAGACTTTCTTAACCAGCCCATATGTTCTTGTTTTTGAAAAAGCATTTCAAGTGTTTTAGAACAGATACAAGAGTCCCTTAGGTCATAGATAATTCATTCCCCCTGCAATCAATTAAAGACATATTCAGTGAAATTTTCTATAAATTCTTCATATACATTGAGCAAATGTATTTTCTCTTTGGATTTTATGTTCCTGCCTATAAAATGAACCATTCTAAGTCAGAGGGACCTTCTCCAACTGGAAGTGCTCAATATATATAAACTCAGAATTTCTTGATTGAATTGGGATTAAAAAGACGATTAAGTGGGTAAACTTTTTAAGTCATTCTATACACATAACAGATATGAGTCATAGCACAAATGTACACGAAATATGTTTATTTTTCTGTAATTGAACATAATTTAAAAAATTGTTTGTTTCTCTTCCTGTCTTCAGGCAGAGCTTACTGTGAATCAGTCCAGGGTTTCTTCCCTTCTGTATTCCTGAAGCATGCCTAATTTATGGGATTGTGCAGTGTCAGCACCATGACAGCAGTGCCCAGTGCTCAGCAATGCATGTGGGTGGTGCTGGAAGCACTCCTGATATGCCTTCCATCCCCCCACTGGGCTCCCTGAAGCTCAGATCACTCCCCAAATCCAAGTGGAAGCCATTCTGCTTGAGCACAATAAACTGGATATCAAGAAATGAGGAATCTCCTGTAAAATTCATCTGTTTATGTGCCTAGTAATTCTCCACTGTATCTAGATTTCCATTGTTTCTCCAAAGCCTTGTCTCCAGCACTATTGACATCATGGTCCTTGCCATTGTAGGTGTCAGAATCCTCCTGTTAAGTCTTCACAGACCCCTTGTCCTGTCTAAAGCCAATTTCCTGTTCCTTCCCTAGTTGCACAAGAACATAATGCTCCTCTTCACACCTCAGTTTTCTGCATTGTTTGTTCTTCTTTTTTCCAATAATTAATACAGTGCATATTATTTTCTTAGTGGTTATTTGTTGTACAAGGTGCATACATGATATTCTATTTACAAACACTATTAGAGCAGATGCCTCTATCCATTGAATTAAGAGAATGTAGCTGTATACTTATCTTTTTTTAAAGCTGATTAATAATACAGTTTCAATAATTAATACTTTTTACATTGTTTTCTTCCTATTATCTTCCTGTTATCTATAGTACAAGAAGCAGACAAGATATCCTGTCTAAACACTATTAGTGCAAATCTTTCTTCTCATAGAATTATGTGACAATAGCTGCATATTTATCCTAACTGTTCCGTATATACAAACACAGAATGGTCCTTCCTTTGTACCCCTTTTTTTTTTGTTTAGTCCTGTCAGAGATGGGTATTCTATTGGCTTAATTGACCTTTTTGGTCAGGATACAAAGAACCTATATCTTCCATTTTCCATTTACACACACACACACACACACACACACACACACACACACACACACACACTTTCCCGGATCCTGTCTAAGCTATACAGCAGCCATCTCTTCTTGCTTGGCTTCTTTCAGGGGGATAGCTCCAAAGATACGTCTATCTTCACTGCTTCTCTTCTTCTTCTGTGGTTCCCCCTCTAGCCCTGCTGATCAGGGCACTTCCATTAGACCCACTTGAAGGAGCTCTTGTTGGACCCACAAGTGATTGCATTCCAGCAACTCCAGTGACCAGCTCCCAGCACCTATCGAGTTAGACTCACCATCAGGGTGCACCGGGATGGTGAAATGCTTTCTTCATTATTGACTGGGACATCTTCCCCTTGTTTTCTGCTTCTTGCGTAAACTCTTATTTCATGCATTTTTATTAAAGAATAAAACATAAATATAAAAAACCCACAAAAATAAATGTACAGTTTAGGGAATTATACTGTGACAAACACCCCATCAGTCAGGTAAAGAAACAGAATTTTGCAGCCCCACTCTAGACTCCCACCAGGCCAAAACTGA
>PVKA01047449.1:0-14326 GCA_004027165.1 Ctenomys sociabilis | reverse complement strand
TGAGTATATGTTCAAGTGGCATCCACTTCAGTATAAATGCTTCAAACTTATCATTCTTAATAGCTGAGTAATACTCCATTATATAGAAATACCACATCTTTTTCAACCATTCCTCATGTGATGGACATCTTGGTTGTTTCCAAGATTTTGCTATCACACATTGTGCTGCTATAAACATAGATACACATATATCTCTATGATACAATGTATCCAAATCCTTTGGGAAAATTCCCAGTAGGGGGATAGCTGGCTTGAATGGGATTTCTAGTCCTATTCTTTTGAGGAGTCTCCATACTGACCTCCACAATGGTTGTACTAGTCTACATGTCTGGCAGTGTCAGTTGTTGACTTGAGTGTTTACAGCTCAGCATAATATTGGTTTACTTCTTATACTTTGATTTAATACTTTTCTGCTGGATGGTTAAGACCAAGATAAAGCAAAACCTATGCAACAAACATTACAGCTTTTGTATGTGATAAAGGTGAGTCAAATTCCCTCATGATTTATCCTGAGACCCTGTATAAAAGTTTGTAGATCTTTTGTGTGTGTCAGCCATGTGGATGAGTCATGGTTATTTCTGGACCAATTTCCTAGCTCTGAAAGCCTGAGAGAATGTTTTCTCTCCAAGAGACTCTCTTTTGGCACACTCTACATCATTGGTCACATTCCTCTTTGGCCCCATAAACTCCTTGATAAGAAAATTTGGGACACAACTGATTTGTATGATGTTACAGTACAGGTTCTCCTAAATCCTGAGTCTTAATTGACCTTGAAAGGCTAGGGCCAAAATGTTGACTTTTCTTGTGACCCTCTTTTTCCTCTACTTTTTTGTCTGCAAACCTACCTTGTTACCCTTCCAGAAGAGAAGCTTATTTTTATTACTGATTAACCGAGGATACTGAGGCTAAGCTCACTATCTGTCTGAATATCGAACTTCTTAGGCTTATCATGGAACAGGTATTTTTCATCAAGCATAGATATGTTAAACTTTAAGTCCCTACAAAATATAGCATAAAAATGAAATTGTACTTTAAAACTATGAATACACAATTATATATGTTTATGCATAATTTCAGAAAACTTACCATAGACAGCATTGTAGCAGGACAGTCCCACATCACTCTTTCCCTCTCTCCTGCCTCCATTCACCATCGCCCTACCATTTAAACAAACATGTACCTGAGAGACATCTTGGCAGCACCCGGCATGTCTTGACAATCAGCACTTACTCAGAAGACCAGAATGACAGGCACTCCCAGCGTGAACCTACTCCTACAAATTGTCATATTCAGTACAGTTGCTTATTTCACAGGTATCAGCATGCATATAAATTTAGTCAGGGATTCCTTCCAATTATCTGCTAGATTCAAATATCTTCTGAAGATTCTATACATCATTGCCATGTTCCTCTTGTACATATAACTGCATGTCTTTGTCTCTATTATATTACCTAGCTCTTCTCCTTGATCTCTCTTCATAGTCTAGTCTTCAATTTCTTGCTTTCCTTTCAAGTGTGTTATATCTTTCTGTTTGTATTTCTTGTTTTGAGTTCTTATACCAGGGAGATGATATGATATTTACACATGTAAGTCTGTTTTGTTTCACATACGAGTATTTGTTCCAGTGGCATCCACATAAATGTGAAGGCTTGAGTTTATCATTCTTTATAGCTGAGGAATACTCCAATGTATAAAAATACAACTTTTTCATCCATTCATCAGGTGAAGAGCATCTTTGTTTCCAAGATTTGTCTCCCACAAATTGTGCTGCTATAGACATAAGTACACAAATATCACTATGATATAATGTTTTCATATGCTCTGGTAAATTCCCAGTAGGGGGATAACTGGCTTTAATGGGATTTCCAGTTGTAGTTTTTTAAGGAGTGTCCACATTGATTTCTGCAGTGGTTGTACCAGTATACATTCCTACCAACAGTGGAGAAAAGCACCTTTTTACCAACAGCCTCTGCAACATTTGTTGTTGGTTGATTTCTTTATGATAGCCATTCATTCTGGGGTGAGATATCTCAGTGTTATTTTAATTTGCATTTCATGGATAGTTAGTGAGGTGGAGCATTTTTTCATATATTTATTCACTTCTTTACTTTTATCCTCTGAGAAGTGCATGTTCTTCTCAGATTCCCACATCTGGATTGGGTTTTTAAATTTTGGGACCAAAATGTGTTTTTCTTCTTCATAAATTCTAGAGTGCAGACTTCTGTCTGAATACATATTTTTCAAGATTTTTTTCAAAATTTGTTGGTTGCTCTTTCACTTTGTTGGTAATTTCTTTTGACTTGCAAGAAACTCAATAACAGGAGGTCCCAGCTGTTAATTCTGCCTAGTGTGTCTCATGCAAATACATGTTTGTCCTTAAAGTATTTGCCTACCCATATATCTTCAAGAGTTTCTCCTTCTTTCTCTTCTAGGAGATTTAGTGTTTGTGTTTTAATATTTACATCTTTAATCCATTTTGACTTTAGTTTAATGCATGGTGATACATCTTGGTCAAGTTTATTTTTTGGCATGTAGAGAGCCAGTTTCTCCAGCACCATTCATTAAAGAGGCTATCTTCCTTCCAGTGAGGATATTTGGCCACTTTGTGAAAGATAAATTGGCTGAATGTGTTCTTAGTGGTGTCAGATTCTTCTAATCCATTCCACTGATCCCCATGTCTATTTCGTTGCCAGTACCATGTTGATTTTTTTTACAGTAGCCTTGTAGTATAATTTCAAGTCAGGGTTCGTATTGCTTCCTGACTTTTCTTTGTTGGCCACAATTGCCTTTGAAATTCTAGGACTTTTCTGGTTCAAATAAATTTTAGCAATAGTTTCTCTAGGTCTGTGATGTATGTTGGTGATAGTTTGATAGGGATTGCATTATTACCATACAGCAATTTTGGGAGGATAGCCATGTCAATAATGTTGGTTATTCCTATCAAGGAACAAGGAAAAGCTTTGCATTTTCTGAAATCTTCTACGATCTCCTTTTTAATAGTACTGTAATTTTTCTTGAAAAAATCTTTGTCTTCTTTAGTTAGATTTTCTTCTGTGCTATTGTATAAGGTATTCTTTCTATTATTTTCCTCTCAGTGTGTTTGTTAACTGTGTTAACAAAGAGAAATGCTATTGAATTTTTTGCTTTGAATTTGCATCCGGCTATGCTACTGAATTTTTGTATGAATTCTTATGGCTTCTTGGTGGACTTTTTTGGATCTGCCAAGTAAACTATCATGTCATTTGCAAATAATAATAATTTGAATTCTTTACCTATTCTTATTCCTTTTATTTCACTCTCTTGTCCTAATGGCTTGAGCTAATGATTCCAGAACTATATTGAATAGGAGTGAAAGATGAGATCCTTGTCTTGTACCACATCTAAGAATAAAATATATCAGTTTTTCCCCATTTGGAATTACACTAGCCGTTGGCTTTTCATAAATGCCTTTTATCAGATTGAAGTAGAGGCCTTCTATTCCAATTTTCTGTAGGACTTTGAACATGAATGAGTGTTGAAATTTCTGAGAAGCCTTTTTGGCATCAATTGAGATGATCGTGTGTTTTTTAGTTTTCACTCTATTGATACCGTGTATTTCATTTGTAGATTTTCAAACAGTGAACCATCCTTGCATCCCTAGAATGAATTCTACCTGGTCATGATGTATGATCTTCTTGATCACTTGCTGTATTCTATTCACTAAGATTTTATTGAGGATTTTTGACAGCTATGCTCATGAGGGAGATTGTCCTGTAGTTCTCTTTTTTAGTTGAGTCTTTCCCTGGTTTTGTTATCAGTGTAATAGTTGCCTCCTGGAATGATTTTGGGAGGATTGCTTCCTTTTCAATTTTCTTGAATAGTTTGAGGAATGTAGGGCATGAATCTTCCATAAATTTCTTGTGGAATTCAACTGCAAATCGATCAAGACCTGGAATTTTCTTTGTTGGAATGTTTTAGATTACATCTCATATTTCATTGGCTGTTATTGGGATATTGAGTAGAGTTATATCTTGTGGATTCAGTTTTGGTATTTTCTACCTTTCGAGCAATCTGTGCATTTCGTCTGTTTCTTCTATTCTGTGTAAGTAAAGATTCTCAAAGTAGCTACTGGTAATCTTTTGAATTTCCAGTGGGTCTGTGGTGATCACACCCTTTCCATTCCTTATTGCTTTTATTTGATTTTTTTCTTTCCTCTTTTTGATGAGGGTAGCTATGGGCTTATTGATTTCATCTAACCTTTCAAAGAAACAACTTCTTGATTCATTAATTCTTTGAACTGTTTATTCATCTCATTTGAGTACATTTCTGCTCTAATTTTTATGATTTTTTCCTGTCTTTGGGCTCTGGGTTTGGTTGGTTCTTCCTTTCCTATTTGTTGTAGGTGTATCATTAGGATGTTTATTTGTTCCCATTCTGCTTTTCTGATGTGTAAATTCATAATACAAATTTCATTCCGAGAACTGCTTTCATCTCATCCCATAAATTCTAATATATTGTGCTTGTAATTTCATTGAATTGTAGATATTGCTGAATTTCTTCTTCACTTTCGTATGTGACACATTGATTGCTGCATAGGGTGTTGTTTAATTTCCATGTATTTATTGAGTTTTTCTGGTTTCTTTTGTTGTTTATTTCCAGTGTGATTGCACTGTCGTAAGATAGTACAAACCCGATAATTTCTGCTCTCTTGCATGTCCTTAAGCATGACCTATGGACCAGTATGTACTCTATTTTAGAGAATTACCCACGTATAGTTGAAAAAAAGGTGTATTCAGCTGTGCTTGGTGGAACACATTGTATATGTCCACTAAGTCCATTTGTTTCAAGTTCTTTTTGAGTTCAGTTAAATCTTTGCTAATTTTCTGTCTGGTTCTATTGTCTTTTGCGATAAGGGAGTACTGAAGTCTCCTGTTTAGATTCTGTTGTTGGATATTATATTTTTCATTTTCATTAAGAATTGTTTTATATAGGTGTGTGCTCCCACCTTTGGAGCATGGATATTTATGAGCGTTTCCTCTTCCTCTTGAATTTTTCCCCTAATGAGTATATAGTGGCCCACTTTATTTCCCTTGATTGTTCTTGGTTTAAGGTTGAGACTATTAGGACAGGATTTCTACCATGGCTTCTTTTCTGATGTGCTGTGATGTGTAGTATTGTTTTCTATCCTTTTCTCTCAGCCTATGAATTTCCTTTTGATTTAAGTGTGTTTCCTGTATACAGCATATTGTTGTTTTTGTTTTGAATCCACTGTTCCAGTCTACTTCTTTGAAATTGTGAATTGCATCCATGTATATTGATTGTTATAACTGAGATGTGTTTACTTATGATTTACATGTTATTTACCTGCTGCTGTTTACTCCTTTTTGTCCTGTGCTTAATTTTTTGTCTTATGTTGTGGGTTTTCTATGTTCCCCTTGGTGGAGTTCTGATCATTTTTGTTGCTGTCTAGAACATCTTTCAGTAGGCTGTGAACGGGTGGCTTTGTCATCATGACATTCTTTAGTTTGTCGTGGAAGTATTTCACTTCTTCATCAAACTTGAAAGAGAGTTTTGCAGTGTATAGTAGTCTGGGCTGGAATTTGTTTCCATATAGGATTTGAAGTACTGTGCTCAATGCTTTTCTTGCCTTCATTGTTTGTGAAGAAAAGTCAGCTATAATTCTTTGAATGTGATATGCTTGCATTCTCTAGTGGCTTTCAGTATGTCATTGTGCTGGCTTTCATGATCTTGACTACAGTATGTGTCTGTGTGTTTTTAATTGGGTAGAAGTTATTTGGCATTCTGTATGCTTTGGTTACCTGAATGTTAGATTGTTTCCTCATATTTGGGAAGCTTTCTTGTATTACTTCTTCCCATATTCTTTTTATCTCATTTATATTGACTCCTTCTTCCTCATTGATGCGTATTAGTCTCACATTTTTCATGTTTGCATCATCTTGCATGTGGTGAATTATTTTTTCCTGCATCCTAGTTGCTTTTAAGAGCTCTTTTCTTACCTTTTCAGTAGCTGCACCAGATTCTTCAGGATCTGACACTCCATCTTCACTTTCACTCAAACAGTTTTGTAGACTTGTGGTTGAGATTTTGAGTTCTTCTATATGTGTTTGACTGTACTTCATGCCATCTATTGCTTTCCTGTATTGGGGAAGTTTTCTTGCATTACTTCTTCCCATATTCTTTTTATCTCATTTATATGGACTCCTCTATGAAGGAGTCCATCATTTTTCTAATCTCCTCTATTTTATTTATCAATATTTTCTTTAGAAGCAGCAATTAATTCTTTTACTGCAAAGGGCTTTTCTGGTTCAGTTTCGTCCATATGTTTCTGTATTTGATTCTTTACTTCAGATGCTATGAATTCAGATTACTTGTTTTATTGCAGAAATTAATTCTACTTTACGTTCCTTATACCTTTCTCCTATTGATTATTTACTTCTGACACTATTGATTCATACATTTCAGCTGAACTAGAGGCCTCTGCCCTTGTTGTGGGTGGGCACTGAGTTTCCTCCTTATTTTTCCATATTTGATTCTTTACTTCAGATGCTATGAATTCAGTAATTTCTTTTTTGTTCCAGAAATTAATTCTGCTCTGAGTTCCTGTATAAATTTCTGGTCTTGTTTCTTTACTTCCCACACTATTGATTCATGCATTTCACCCGAGCTAGTGTCCTCTACACTTGTTCTTGGTGAGCCCGAGGCCTGAGGTTCTATTTTGCTTCTTCTGTTTGTCATTTCTAATATATCTTTGACTTCTGACCTTTGGTGTAAAGCTTTGGTGCAGTTATAGCCCTAGCATCTAATGAAATTAACGTACAGATATAATAAGTTTGAGTGTATCCAGTTATGATTGGTTTGGGTCTAGCTCTTGTGTTAAGTTCCTTCCTGCTGCATCACTTGGAAATGAACCTGTTGTGCCCCTCTGGCATATCAGTGAGTCTGTGGTGCTCCTCTGTTGTGCCCATGGTCCAGCTGGCATAGGGGAGCACGGAAGCTCTCCCATACACTAAGTGGACCTGGGATTGGGGAGGATTGGAGGGTTGTAGATTTCTCCAGTGAGCAGGATGGAAAGGGTCCTGAGAATGTGGCAAAAGGTCTCACTCAAGAGCTGGATTGGACTTGATCTTCCAGAGGAGAATAGCTCAGGAGTTCACCCTGACACTCACTGGCCTGATCTTGGGCCTGGTGCAAAGGTTTCAGATTGGATACCTGTTATTCTCTCTTGTTTGAGAGAGGGGGCATACCCCCATAGATCTGGGTCTAGCAATATGTCTCAGTTTACGGGGTCTGGATCTACCATATTTAAACTCTTGTATCTGGGCCTGGCTTGAGTCTGGATGCTGTGCTCACGTTCTTCCTGCTGGAGCAGAGAATCCACTGTGCCCCTCTAGTAAGGCGTTGAGCTCCTGCTTTAGGTGTGAGTTTCTTGCCCCTATCCACTCTGCAGTGACTTCCGAAACAGAGTTTCACACATGGCCTGTCTGATAGAGGAGGTATCTGTGTATGTTTTCCCACCATATTCAGCAACGGCTTTGGCTTGAGGTTTCTGGAAAATATGGTGGAAGTTGTCACACACAAGCCTGGCATGGGATGGGGCTAGAGGGAATCCAGCAAAGGTGAATAAGATCTCCTGCACAAGCTGGACCTAGCCTCAACCTGTAAGGCTCCTGAAAGCACAGTGGAGTGTCTCACACACGTGGAGCCTGGGCCAAGGCTGCAGGAGTGAGATGTGCATGGTGGAATTTGCCGTACACAGCCTGAACCCGTGCTGTGATTGGAGACATCTATGTATGGCAAACATTCCCACAGACATTCAGAGACTGGACTTGGCCTCTCACTGCAGGTCTTCAAGGAAATAGAAAAAGAAACAACACTACCTACCTAGTTCTTCCAGTAATTATTTTATTTATTTATTCATTTATTTATTTATTTTGCCATAGCAGGGATTGAAGTCGGGACCTTGTGCCTGCCGGGCAATTGCTTTTTCTACTGAGCTACCTAGCCTCCTGAAGCAATTATTACCCTAACACTAAAACCAGATAAAACTTCAACTGAAAAAGAAAACTATAGACCTGTCACCCTAACGAGAATAGATTGCACAATTCTGGATAAAATACTGAATGTCAATTCAGAATATCAACAGAAAGATTTCACACAATTTCCAAGTCGTATTTACCCCAGTGATGTAATTTTGGTTAAGCATATGTTAATCAATAAATAAAATACAACTTAAAAAGAGAAAGGCAAAAATCACATGATTTACTCAATCAATACAAAAAATTTTTTAAATTAATTTTATGACAAAAGATATATTCCTGGGAAAGCTTCAAACACATTAGTAGGATACTTACAAGAAATGGTACATTGCATATTGTTGTCTTCCTAGTAGTTACTCAGAGTAAAAGTTGCCAGCATGATACCTTGTCTATCGGTATCAGTAGAAATCTTTCTTCTCGTTGAAACAAAAGAAAGTATCTGTATATTTATGCTAAGTATTTTGTATTCACAGATATACGTGGTCCTTCATTTGTAACCTCAATTTTTGCTTAGTTTCGTCAAATATGGATATTCCATTGCCATTCAAATATTGTAGTTGCATGAGTTCATCCAATTAATTCCATATAGATTAGTACGCTGCTATAGTACTTTTTATCCACAGAATTGAAAATGTCAGAATTATTTTTCCCTATTTGGGCTTGAACTCAGCACTCTGAGCTTAACAGGTAATGTCTTATTCTTCGGAGATATGTCCTTGAGCCCTGAAACAGTTGACTTCAGCCTTTTACAGCTTAGCATAACAATATGGCTTTACATTTTAAACCTTGCGTTTCTGTAGGTGGATAGAAAGTCAGTACTCCAATGAGAGTAACAATTTTGTGTACCAACAATAGACACACTGAGAGAGAAATAGGGATGGTATTTCACAATAACATCAAAAATTAAGTACTTAGAAAACATCTGGTAAAACAAGTAAAAAACCTTTATCTTGAATATTACTGCACTCTGGAAAAAGAAGATCAACGAGATTTCAGAATATGGAAAGTTATCTGTGTCTGAAGGACAAGAAAAAACAACAGCAAAAACGACCAAACCACCGCACTGTTAAGTTATACATAATTAATGCAGTTATGAAAACAGTACCATTAAGATACCTCACAGAGCTGGCATGAGTATTACGAAAACTCTAGGGACATCACAATCAAATACCTCACACTGTATTACAAGGCTACTGTGTTACAATCACTATAGCACTGGCAAAAAGCACACCTAAGAAGCAGTGGGACAGGACTGGAAGTTCAGGTGCTGCATTTTGTCCTCTGAATGACTACTACGAAGGCAACAGTATGCCTTGTATTTAGTATTCTAACTGACATGTACTGTTTTGAAGCTGTCTCATTATTATATTTTTCCACATTAAGATGAATGAAACATTTTAAGAAACCAAAAAACAAACAAAAATAACAAATGTATTTTCTGAGCTTATCTTTCACAAAGGAAGCAAATGAGTTCACTGAAAGGTCAATAGTCTCTTTAATAAGATACTCTTTCATAACTGGATTTACATGTGATAAAAAATAAAACCAGAACCATGTATCACCATATCTGAAACTAAAAATAAAGTGAATCAAGGATTGCAATATGAAAATAAAAACAATTTCACTTCGAAAATTTGGTAGATAAAATGCATGCAATTTTTTTTATTTCATTGAGAAACAAATACAAATGAGACAGTTTTGAAACTGATTAATAGGACAGTTTCAACAATTAACACAGTATATATTGTTATCTTCTTAGTGCTTATCCATAGTACAACATGAAGACAGGATATGCTATCCAAACACTGTTAATAAAAATCTTTATTCTCATTGAATTAAAAGAGAGAAGCTGTATATCTCTCCTACGTATTTTGTACATGCACATACAATATGGTCCTTCCTATGTACCTCCTTTTTTGGTTTAGTTTTGTTATTCCATTGCCAATTTAATATGGTTGGTGTGTGAATTCAACAACATAGGCAAGTAGTCAATAATATCAGTTGGTTATCCATAGGACTGGCAATGTTAGAAATTGTTGACTTAAGCCTTTCACAGCTCATCATATTAATCTGGCTTTCCTTTATATACCTTGTTGTTATATTTTTCTGCTGGATTTTTAAGACCAAGATAAAACAAGATCTGTATAACGTGTTACTTTTGTATCTGATAATGTCAGTTAGGTCACCTAAGGATTTATTCTGGAACCCTGTGCAGCAGTTTGCAAACCCTTTGTCACTCTCAGCCATGTGGATGAGTCACGGCCATTGCTTGAGTAATTTGCTCACTGTGAAAGCCTGAGAGAATGTTTTCTCTCAATGTGACTCTCCTTAGTCATACTCTACATCATTGATCACATTGATTTCTGGCCCCATAATCCTCTTGATGAGAAAATTTGGGACACATCTGAGTTACATGATGTTACAGTGTAGGTTCTCCTATGTCCAGAGTCCTCACTGACTTGAAAGGTTGGAACCAAAATGCTCGATGTCCTTGCAACCCTTCTTTTTCTCTAAGTTTTGTGTGCAAAATTAGTTTCTTAATCCTCCATTGAGCAGCTTATTATTACTCTACAACATAGGCAGTTTGGTTTAACCTCATTATCTGTCTGAATATCAAACATTTTAAGCATAACATGAAACAGGTATTTACATCTAGTATTGATATGTTAAATTTTCAGTCTCTACAGAATATGCAGAAAATAATTAAATATAAAAATAAAAATGAAACAGTAAAATATGAATTCTGAACTACATACTTACACACAGCAATTTAAAAATCGATCCATATACAGAATTATAGCAGGACAGAACAGTGACATGTTGTTCTGTCTCTTTTTTTTATTCATTAACCTTTTTTTAAACAAACATTTACTTGAGAGACAGTATGGCAATAATTGGTGTTTCATGACAAACATGAAAAAATGCTCCACATCACTAGCCATCCATTAAATTCAAATTAAAATAACACTAAAATAACATCTCACCCCACAAAGAATGCCTATCCTAAAGAAATCAACCAACAACAAAGTTTGGAGAGGCTGTAGGGAAAAATGAACATTTCTCCACTGCTGGTGGGAATGTAGACTGGTACAACCATTATGGAAATCAGTGTGGAGACTCCTCAAAATGCTAGGACTGAAAATTCCATTGAAGCCAGTTATTGCCTTATTGGTAATTTTCCCAGAGGAATTGAAAACATGATATTATAGTAATATATGTGTACCTATAGCAGCACAATTTTGGAAACAAACAAGATGCCCATCACCTGAGGAATGGATGAAAAATATGCGGCACTTTTTTTTTTATAATAGAGTACTTCTCACCAATGAAGAATGTTAAACTTGAAGCTTCTATATTTAAGTGGATGACTCTTGAAGAAGCTCAAAAGTGAAATAAACCAGACCCACATGTGTAAATATCATATACTCTCCCTAGTTTAAGAACTCAAAAGAAGTATAATTAGGAAAATATAACACAATTAAAAGGCAAGATACAACTTGAGGATTGAACAGTGAAGAGAGGGGAAGCAGAAAGACTGTGAAAAATGACAAGAGCAAAGCCATACATATATATAGACAACATGGGTAAGCAATGATTGTTAAAAAATTTATCAGGTTTTTTAAACTCGCAGGTAATTGGTAGGATTATCACCTGACTAACTATATGTGCTGATACTTGTGAACTCTTCAACGGCACTGAAATTGCCCAATATGAAAAGAAGGATAGGGGCCAGGAAAAGGCTCAGTGGAATAAGCACTTCTCTGACAAGGCAAGGGCCTGAGTTGAATCTCTGGTTTGACCAAAAAAATCATTAAATAAATAAATAAGCAATCAGACAAATAAAATAGAAGGGTAATGCTTGTGTTGCCTATCATTCTCATCTAATGAATATACTACTTTTCATACCGGTAGGCTTTTTATTATATTTTGTGTTTCACTGGCTGCTATTTGGGTACTGGGAATTCTTATCTCTCCAATTTGGTAATTTGTACCTTTCTAGGAATCTGTCCATTCCTTCTGTATCTTCTGTTCGGTGAAAGTAAAGTTTCTCAAAGTAACTATTGATGCCGTTCTCAATTTCCACTGAGTCTGTGCTAATTTTACTCTTTTCATTTCTTATTCCTTGCATCTGAGTCTTTTCTCTCTTTCATTAAGTTAGCTAGGAGCTTATCAGTATTATTTAGTATTTGAAAGAACCAGCATTTAGGTTTGTTAACAACTTTAATTGTTTTCTTTATCTCTATTGCATTAACTCTTTTCTAATCTTTATAATTATAAAGCCTTCTCATGTTTGGGCTTTGGATTTGGTTTGATCTTTTTCTGGCCATTTGAGGTATAGCATGAAGTTATTTATTTCATCCAGATCTGTTTGTGTAATGTGTGAATTCACATTGGTTAATTTCCCTCTCAAAACTGCCTTGTTTTCATCGCACACATTTTTTAAGTTGTATTTGAAACTTCACTGAATTGTAGATGTTGCTTGATTTCCTCTTTAATTTCATCTGAGACCCATTGATTGCAGAGGAAGGTGTTGTATTATTTCTATGTGTTTGCTTGGTGTTTCTTGTACTGTGTACTGTGATCAGATAATATGCATGGGATAATTTCTGGTTCACTGCATATACTTAAGCATGATATGTGGAGTAGTATGTGGTCTGTTTAACACATTTTCCAAGTGCAGCTGAAAGAAATATATTTTCAGCTGTGGTTCAGTGAAGCACAATGTGTATGTACATTAGTTCCAAGGTGTTGTCCAGTTCTGCTACTTTGCTATTTTTTTCTCTGCTTGATCTTTTTTCAGTAAGGGGCTGATAAGGTCTCCTCTGATGATTGTCATATTATATATGATATTTTTTATGTTCATTAAGATTTACCATATATATATATGACTCACAAACACATATGCACCAACAATATACATATATATGACAAATCTCTCTCTCTCTCTCTCTCTCTCTCTCTATATATATATATATATATATATACATACATACATACATACATACATACTGTTTGGCGCATACGTGTTTATGAGTCTAACTATTCTTCTTGAATTTTTACCCTAATCAGTATGTTTTGTTCTTCATTTCATTTGATCATTCTTTGTTTGAAGTTGAGACTGCAAAAAGGATTACTAACCCTACTGTTGTCTGAGTTGTTGGAGCATGTAGTATTCTTTTCCACTATTTGACTTTCAGAATATGAATTTCTTTACAACTCAAGTGCACTTGTTGTATACTTCACGTTGTTCGATATTGCTGTGCACTCAGCTTCTTGGCACTTCAGCCCATTGAAGTGAACCAGCTGTACCCTTTTAGCAAGATGTTGTTTTCCTGGATTTGCAGGGTAGTGCTGGCCCCAATATTTTCTGCAGAGACTTCAGCTGAAGAGTTTCATATCAGGCCTGTATTCAGGGCCTGGCCTGAGTCTGGAGGCTTCTAACAGGTGCAGCAGAACAGAAGCTCTCCTACACACAGTCCAGGCCTGTGGTATGACTGGACTTGTCCTGAGAGAATGATAGACATTCTCACTCACACACTGGGCCTGGCCCGGTTCTGAAGGTTTCTGGAAGGGTCCTATCAGCATGGTAGAAAGTATCATTCACACGCGTGGCCTACCATGGGTCTAGAGAAATTCAACAGGTGCCAAGAAATGCTGATTTATTTATTTATTTATTTATTTATTTATTTATTTATTTATTTATTTTGTCTTTTTGAGACAGGGTCTCACTATGCAGTTCAGGCTGGCCTTAAGCTCACTTTGTAGCTCAGGCTGGTCTCGAACTCACAACAATCCTCCTGCCTCAGCCTCCCGAGTGCTGGGATTACAGGCATGCGCCACCATGCCTGGCTAAGAAATGCTGATTTAATTGCACTTCAAAGAGGGGTTACTAAGTTTTCATGTCTGGTAGCAGTGCTATTAGCATGTCATACAATTGTTTCACTACCAAATGGTAAAGCATATAGTGCAGAAAAGGAGAATGAGGTGGACTGCTCTCATATCCATGAGAGCAAATCTAGCAACTCTCCATATAATGAAATAAGACTAGACAAATACCACTGCAGAGCAATGTTGCACTGGACAAAGGTATAAAGAAGATAGGTTTTCAATCTTATTTGCTACAGTTCTTCAGTTATCAAGAAATTAGAATGACTTACATAAAAATTGAAGACTTCACTTAAGTAAGCAGGTTTGCTATGTGTACATCTTGTTTTGAAAATAAGGTATCACCTGGAAGATTATTTTGGGAATGGCTCCTGTGATTAGGAAAATGACTTGTTAGAAGGTGG